>APFE030823478.1:71317-150708 GCA_000404065.3 Pinus taeda | reverse complement strand
GGTGAACTCTTTCATCAAACCTTGTGTTGCTCTTCTCTATGCCTACATGAATTATATGTCTTATGTTCATTATGATTAACTTGCACATGAGAACTAATTCATGCTTGAAATGAAGCGACACTAAACAAACATGTTTCTTATGAAGTCCCATTTTCATACTTGCAAAGCGTCAACATGGTCCTAGTTTTTGTTTCATTTTATTTTGGAAAGAGAGGCATAAATCACCTATTCCACTTTCATATCATTTTGGTATCAGAGCACAAGTTGACCAAGTTGCAAGATGGGCAGCAAAAAGAGTATCCAAGAGCTTGAAGAGCAAGATTTGGCTTTTTGGACAGAGAATATAGAATTGAGAAGGATGTTGGAGATAGCTAAAGAGGAGAAGAGGCACGCGTACTTTTTGTTGCAGCAAGTGCTTGATGAGAAAGTTTCAAAAAATGCTACTCCTGCACCAGCAAAAGAGAACTCTAAGATGAATCTAGTATGTGCTCATGGTTCAAATGGTGGTTTTGGACCATATGTAGAAGATGATGCATGTGATTTTTGCAAGCACCTCCAAGAATCACATCCTATGGCAGTTGACAAGAGTGGATGGTTAGGTTCACCTACAAGTTGGTCATCATTGTCATCATCAGAAGCAGAAATGATGCATGACAAGTTTAAAGAGGTAATCAGTATCTCTAGTACTACTCCTTCCACTAATTTGCATAATAACTCTTTTGCAGCATTTGAGCAACACACCAAGGGTATAGGTATGAGGTTTATCTCTAATATGGGATATGAAGGTGGAGGTTTTGGAAAAAATGGTCAAGACATTACCAATTTGATTATGGTTGAGGAAAGACCAAAGTACCAAGGATTGGGATATAAACGAAGGGAGTTTGGAGAATGATCCAAAAGGCTTGAGGTACATCAAACATCTGAGCATGAGATGTCACCACCTTGTGACAACTGTCGAAGTTGCAACTCTAATGGAAGGTATAATTCTCAAGAGTATTTTCCAATGCATTGAAATTTTGAATACTTGTTGAATCAATACCCTTGCATATTTTGTGATGCTTCTGACCATTGTGTAACTGTGTGCAAGGAATACATAATAATGGTCAAAAGAATGAATTAAATTCTAGGCATCAAACATAAAAACTTTATTTTGCAAGAAGAGGACCTAAAAGCCTAAGAGAGGCAAGATTTGGGTAGACTTGTTGTAAATTGTTTATAAATACTTGTTTTCATTACCTGTCTAGGTACTCTTGTATCGTGAACATCATTGTCACTATGTTCAACAAGTAGATGTTTTCATTGATGTATGTATTATCATTTTATAGGTCCACATGTTCAAGGACTTTTTAGTGAATGTGGAAAGTTTGTCTATGAATTGTCGTATGTTCACTGATACAAGTATTCAAGATGAAACTAGTGTGAATCATATCTTGGTTTCTAAGATTGTATAAGATGAATGTGTTTGTAGGCAAGGCGAATGTTGTCTTTGAATTTTTTTACAGAAGTGTACTTTTCATGTACAATCTTAGTTTTAGGACGTTAAAGAATATTCATTTTGCTTCTAACTTCCAAGATGGAATCAAGTTTGTCTTCAACAATTTATTACTTCAAGATGAAGTGTTTTGGAGCGGTACAAAGATGAGATTAAAGAGAATGTTTAGATTCCACACATCGATATTTTGTTCCGGCAACAACAATGAGAATGTTGGTTCAATTCTTGAGAGGACAACAACTCTTCATGAGGATGATAAGTGAAGTGCCTTGATTGGGGCTTCAATTTCACCAATTGAAAATTTTGCAATTTGGATTGATTTTTTGGGTATTTTTGAGTTATAGCCTCTTTATATGAACTAGGGAAGTAAACTTTTAGAGTCCAAAACTTCCTAGTGGGGAGGAGTGATTAGGTGGTCAAATTTATCCTCATAAACAAAAGTTCCTGGAACTTCTTAAAACTAATGTCAAATTAAATATCTCACCAATCTAAATCTAACGCAACTTGAATCACTCAAAACTAATATCGTATACTCCTAATATCGTGTTTTCATCATTTTCCTAAACAGCTAAAATTTGAGAAGGGCAATTGATTGGGTTTACCATACTACTAAGTTAGCAGGGTGACCGTACAAGTATGATCCAACCAAAAGCTACAAGTGGAATCATTTGTTTTTTTGGCCTTTTATAAAATGTTATTGCTTGTGCTTGATCAAAGTGGACCTTTGAATGGGAGCCATGTGGCCCAATGGGAGGCTGTCATATGGTATCCTGTGTTTTTTGAAATTTGTCATGCGTCGGTTGGAGGTCCAAATAGGATTCAAGCCCATGAACTCAAGTTTAGGAGCGCGGAGCCTTACCAAGAGATCATTGGGTGGTTCTTGTTAACCATTGAACCAAAATACCATTTAAGGTTTATATTGGTGCCTTTTGGAGGAAGGGGTTGGGGCTAAGCTCATGGCCCTCAGACACACGCATTCCATATGCCCACGATGAAGGGTGAGCCACTAACGTGGAAGGCGCTTGTGGCAAGGGGGCTAGCCCTAGGTCCTTTGGACCTTATATGACTGTGCGCCAAAGGTATTGGGAGCTTTTGATGGGTAAGGCGGGTTTTAAGGCCCATTCCATGGGCTCATGACACCATATAGTTGTTCGCCTAAAGTTTAAGGGCTAGGTCAGATAGGGTGAGCATTAAGGTTAAGACCATGACCCCATGTGCCTACGCAACCACGATTTTCTCTCCTATGGCATTGTAGGCAAAATTAATGGTCCAAAAAAATGCACCTGTGTAGGGAGAATTTGTCGCTCAGTTAGCGATTTTCAAGGAAGAATTGTAGGATTTTTCCTCACCTTGATTTGATGTAAAATTGATAATATTCCACCATTCCTAACTATAATCAAAATTGACATTCACAAAAACTAAGTCACTAAAATATGTGACAATTGCGATAGGCTCATGGAATATGTTAGTGTAATGGGTGATATGTGAGGGAGGATTTACAAGATTATATGGCAGATTATCTTTCATCACAAAGTCTTGTTCAAAATCAAAATCCCACAAATAATCATTATGAGAGATATCACAAGTTTCTTGTTCATCGTTGACTCCATCTTGAACTTGATCTTCTTGAAAAAAAAAATTGTTATAACAGATTGATGTGATGGTTCAAGATCGGGAGGATCAAAATAAGTAACCGATGGAGAATGAGAAGAAATTGTATCACTGATTAAATCAAATTTGAATTTATAATTTGCATCCAAATTTTGAATATGTGGGGTGGGAGAAGGTGGTGGTAGATCAATATATTGATTTTCAAATTCTGAAATCTCAAATTTTGTGCATGTAGTTGATTGATTTAAGGGAAAAAAGGAAAATAACGAAGAATCACATGGAACAATAATTTCTCCTTTCACAAGTTTGATAGCTCCATAACCAAGAAATGTTGGTAGACTTTCAAAAGATTCATATTCAGAAGAATTAAAAGAAATATGAACAAGATACTCAAACTTATCTTTCATAAAATTTCAGCATATATCATCCTCAGAAAATTCATAACATAAGTGAATGAAATGATCATGAAAATCTTTAATAGATTCATAAAGTCCTTTTTTGAGATGAATGATTTTCTTATAAACAATTTCATAATCATACCTGTCAAAGGACGAGCTCGACCGAGCCGCTTGTTAACCACATATTTTCCTTGATTGAGCAATTTGGATTTTGAATTAAAGTGTTCGATCAAACGTTTAAAGAACTCAATCGAGCTCTTAAAGTCCTAAAAATTACATTTTTACCATCTCTTTTGTAGATTTCTCTACAACCCGATTTTGTACCCTATCAGATTCAGAGTAGAAATTGTCCTTAAGTGGTAGAATTGATCACAATGGATTCAGGAAAGAATACTCTAATTAATGGCATATGAATTTGATACTTTCAAATTCATATGATATTTTTCTTCTAATTTCTTTTAAACATAACACTTGAATTTTTTTTGGATAGTTCAAAGGGGCTGAATAAAAAAGAAATAACATAAAATATACACAACGAAAACATTTCAAAAAATACCACGATATTCGTTTATATGAGTTTTATCAAAAAGGATACTCTGGTTTTCAATTGATTTAAGAGTTGAGAAAAATGTACCTGCACATGTGTCTCGAAAATGAAAATGAATATACTTCACATCTCGAAAAATAATAAAATATATAGTTTAAAATAATAATAATAATGAAAACTTAGTTCTTTATCTAGATATGCTCAATATCTTATATATATATATATATATATATATATTATATATATAGATATATATAATAATATATATATATATATATATATTATAGGTGTTGTGTTCTGGATATATTACTAAATCTATATATATATATATATATAATATAGTATATATATATATATATATATAATATAGATTATTATTTCAATTACAGTTTTAGACTAAGTTATTCTACGTGAATACACCCATGCATCTTAAGACACCCATGAAAATTTGCAAGGACATTATTTCATTTAATGGAAAATTGAGAGATTATATGACACTAATTTTTTTCTTCAAAAAATATCATTAAGACAAAATTATAATTCTCCAGATATTGTTTTTTACATCGAATCAAAATTCATAATTATTATATGAATTTGAAGGGGTGCAATTCTATAAAATAAGAAAAACATGAAATTTCTTTGCGACATTTGACCCAAAAGTGTAACCCATCTTCATGCTTTCACCTATTTCCAAAAATTGATTCCAACTCTAGCCAAAAGCCCCACCTCCATATCAAGCAAGGATGACATAAGGATTCCGAGTGTTTGCTTGGCCCTTCGGGTATAAAGGAAGAGATATGAGGGAATAAGGAAAGTATTAAAAATACTATTAACTCCAAATTTGAGGGTAAATTGTGGGATGATAAGGAGCTAGAGGGGAAAAGGAGATTAAGGTATTACAAGGAAGAGATCAACCACACCCTTGGTAACCATAATTACCTCTCTGTCTTGACCAGTACTAAGAAGAAAATGAACAGTGCAAAGATTAGAACTAATTCTCACGAACTTTGAAGTGAAACTGGACCTTGGTCTATTCCCAAAACACCCTGGGACACTTTTGTGATACAAAGAAGGTTGAAGATGAAAAAAACTTTCTATTATATTATCGAGCTCTTACTCATATCCATTCTCATTTGCTACAACTACCACCTTCATGACTTGTTAAGTGAGTAAAACTAGTGATCTTGGAGTGCTTCTTTCCCTTCCATTTTTATCACATAAATAAAATATTAAAGAGACGTAGTTAATCACTTACCTTGTTAAAATATGATAGGCCCCATTGGTCTTATGTAACATACCCTGTTACTTTAACACAATACTAAACATTTATTTATTTATGGTATAATATGAATTTGGTACTATACACTTTAGAGATGGTTGGTTGATGTTCTCATTATAGTTGATATTTATTATTACTGTTACATTCTCTTATGTTAGAATATGAGCTATTATACTTCTTACACGTTGAGGATTGTGCAAAACAGTTAATATTGTGCCCACCCATTGGATTAATTAAGAAGGGTTTATGATTTAGCTTGACTATGGTATTTTTTATTAAATAAGTTTATGCACCTTACATTCTGCTCTATCCATCAAACTTTGGTTACTGAATGTCAATTGAGGTGAACTTTTGAGAGACTAAATCTATCTATGCCACCTGGTGGCTTGATCATCACCTAAGGAAGTGGGATGAGATCCATGGCTAAGGATTGTTAGGGTTGATTGAATGGTGGGATAATAAGATAGTAGTTACAGGGTAACTACCTACCCATCTGGATGTTCTGGCGCTCATTCCTCCTCTGGCCTCCTACACATCCCACTCTGCAATTTTGAGAAATTCCACTAACAACAACAACAACTCTCGATGGTTCTACACCTCTTAGTAGGTATGGTCTTATTGTATGTCCTTTCTTTGGAGGCCAGAGGTGTCTCTTGTAAAAAAAAATTGTGTTGTTTGCTTGTTAACTTGCTCATCTGTCACTGCCAGTTTTTTTTAGAATGGACCAGAGTTTTACTAGCCTTATGGTGGTTTGGATCCTTTACTCACTTGTAGCCCAATGCATCTGGAAAGGTAGGAAAATTTTCTTCAGTTCTTCATTAACATGGTTTTCATTCTTTGTTTTCTTTTTTTTTTGGTATTTGATTCACAAGATTCTAACCTTTGTAAATTGGCAAGTCGAGGTTATGAATAGTGGTCAATGGTTTCTTAGGTAAACATATTTATATTTTTTTCATTATTTTCCCAAGGGATTTTCCTATACAGAGGTGATTATTCTAATTTTGAGCTTCTCTGTGTGTGGACCTTATAATATTGATGTGATGTTACATTTCTGAGGCTCATCTTTGACCTATGCTCTTAGCTCTAGATTCTCTCTTTAACAATCTACTTTCTTTTTTTCGTTTACAGGTGTAATGTTACACTTTACCCCCCAAAGGGTTTCCAGGCCACTCTCAGCGTGATGGGTTCTTGTCATATCTAAAATACAGTTCGCTGAGATTTACAATGGTGTTGGAACCCTAGGGTTCACAAGCACGGGTTTGGACTCCCTTTAGGGAAGTTGACCCTGTATTTATTTTGAGTTAATGTGATACCATGACATTAAGGGTAATTGTAACCTTAGCATTATGTTGAAGTTTTTAGGTTACAAAAGGGAAAGGAAAACTGAATACCCTAGCTCGGGCTTTTGTACTTAGAAATTTGGCTATACTTTTTGTTATAATTATATTATACGAGACCATATATTTAAGAATATTTTTTGAAATACACACACACACACACACACACACACACACACACACACACACATATATATATATATATATATATATATATATATATATATAATAGTATATATATATATATATATATATATTAACAATGCTTCCTTTTGACTCTGCCATCATTAGTGGCAGTACCTATGTAAACGTCACTATTTGTGCTTGCCATCATTTTCCATATTATAGCAAATTGGGTATGAGTTGGAATTGTTAGAGCTTGAGAATATTCACAGTTTACTAAATTTCCTTTCCTAGTTATCACTGTTTCAAAAGATTGCTTTTCTGTTATGAAATTTAATTATTTGTTCGAAGTTTTCTTTTTAATATATATCATAGTAGGTAGAGTTTAATCATTAAAGAAGCATATGTTACTTCTGGATTTATATCTTCATGATTGTTTAGTCTACAAGTTATAGTAGTATGCAAAATAACTTAGATAACCATGATGTATATATTATAGTACAATCTTAATAGAGCGCAAGGATTATTTTTAGATTTCTATTGAGTTAGCTTGATACTAATCTTCTACAAGATTGATAGTTATCTATAGTTAGTTATGAGCACACAATTTTGTTTTAAATTTCACAGATTATAACTTATTCTTCTTAATAGGAGTTGTACCCAGGTTGTTGACTTAGTTGACTTGGCTTGGGTAATAACCCTAAGCCTTTGCTAAAAAGAAATTAAAGAAAAGAACCCTTTGCATACATTAATGTTAATGTTATATAAGGGCAACCATAGTCATTGTGTTCTCCTTTTTCAAGGAAAGAACAACAAACAATCTCCCTCTCTTTACCAAAAAATATCACAAATGCTTATTAATTAACTATAAACCTATTGAGTAGTCAATACAAAAAGTGAAATTAAATAGCACTTATTTGTTTTCTTTGTTTGTGATCAGTTATTTGTTAAGCCACAAAACTATTGGAAATGCAATGCTCCTCCCAACCAACTAGATCAATCTTACCAATGTTTCTCCCCCTTCTTTACACCCAAAATAGTTTTAGAATAGTGATCAGTTTAACTTGATCTTTAAATGATCATCTGACCCCAATGAAGATTTGTTAAAATTCCATAATCTAAGCATTCTATCCTCAAAAAGATCTTTCAACTAAAATGGTGACTATTGTAATTATTTTGTTTTTAATTTGAAAACAACGAGAATTTGTCTCCATGTGGTGGTTGAGAAAAGCAAATAGAGAGGGTATATATTAGATTATTCGATATTTCTTAATTATTTTGAGTAGGATTAAAAGTAACTTGTAATTTTTTTATAATTGGAAAAATATATTGATATTTTAATGTTTATAAGACTAAAAATGGTTTATGGAAGGGTTAATATCTTTAATTTTTGTTTTTTGTAATTTAGTTTTTAGTTAAATTAATGATGAGCTAGCTTAATTTGTTAATAATTTTCTAGCTCAAAAGACAATGCTAAGAAATAGATGTTAACATATTGATATAAGTGTCACTGGTGTCTCTTAAAGCATCATATTCCAAAATCAAATGTTTTTCTAATTCCATTGCTCCATAAGTGTAAAAAGTACAAAACCATTCTTCTCAAGCTTCTTTAGGTATTTTCCATCATCTCCTTTCACACCGAAGTGAAGTTGATGTGAGTTGGTTCTTGATTGAGCAATAAGAGTTTGTTCTTTCCACATAATGCCAACTCCAATGTATCTTTTTGTTGCAGATCACAAGTGGGGTTCAATTCCTCAACACAGTACTTCTTCTTTCTACCCAAGTCATTTCCCCATATACACTTACAAAACTTCTCCATATCCAAATCCTCTAACGCCTTTCTATTTGTGGGACAAACATTGAGGTAGTATTCATTTTTTTCTTCTGTTTGTTGTTTTGTCTCATCCATGATTTTTTCTTTCACTCATGCCTTCATTGAAGATAACTTTAAGCCATCTACCTACTCCCATTTGCTCAATACTTTTTTGTTTCGATGGGAGCTCCTCATGTTTCATTTAACATTATCTCATAAGGAATGAAACTTTTTTTATTTTGAATTTTCTCATGATCAAGCATTTTTGGATCTTCTCAGTTTTTTTCCATTTTGATTAAGATTGGGGTACCGCTAGCCCATAATTCACACCCATGTAACATCATCGGAAAAACTGAGTCGAAATAAGCACTTGGATAGTTTTCCAATCCCATAACAATGCCTCTCTATATCTATTTTGGAAAGCATATAATGTTTTCCACCCTCCTAAAATCCTCTTCTTATTGTAGTGCTTCCAATTAAAGATTTTGAAATCAATCCCGAGGTACTTGTATTCCTTCACTTCTTCAAGAATGTTACCCTAGAAGAATAATGTATGTTGGCATTGCTTTCTTTTATTAGAGAAATCTTCCCTTTATTAGAGAAAATCATTATTCTGGTCTTATTGGTATTGAATCATTATTGTGTAAACAATGCAAATACAATTAAATCTATTGACATGAGAGACTCATTCTACAACCTGGTATGGGAAATGTGTAAGTATGTCCATGCTCAATTAAAGAAATAATGAATATGTTAAATCTCCATATGATGTAATATAATTTCATGTAAAGTAATTAAAAGTAAAAAAAAATGTTAAAAAAATTATTTAATATTGTATATAATAAAAATATTCAATGTAGATTATCAACAAAATATTTTAATACCAACTAATATGATGTATACTTAAAATATATTAATAACAAAAAAATCAACATTGTAAAATATATTTTAATGTAAACATATGTATATAATAATATATTGTTATATAAAAGATAAAAATATATATATATATATATATATATATATTATATATATATTATTGAAAAAAAGAAGGTTTTTATGGTTTAAAACTTTTGAAGTTGGGACTATAATATATTTTTAGAATATATCTGTTAGAAGAGCTGTTTGTAGGGGGATTTTCTTTGCGGCTTTGCGTCTCTCGAAGGTTTTGATCTCGTGCGATCTAACAATGTACCAGACCGCAACAAGAAAACCTGTCATCGAGGACCGTCTCGGCAAACCCATCAACCCTTGGATTGAATCACCTTGCAGGGATTTAGATGGCAACATCGTGGGGAAGATGAGGGTGCAGGCACCCAAGAACTGTCCTGAAAGGAGAAAAGAGAACAAGATTGGCATCTTCTCCGAGGTAATCGTTGTTGCCAAAAACCTACAAGCAGAGGAAGGGAGACTCTCAGAACGAGATCGAAGTCTTTTTGTTGATGGGAGAACAGATCTCGAGCCACAGGCAGCGTTGGAGGCCGAATCTGGAATCAGATATACTTATTTTCACATGAAATTCTCTTATCTTTGGTATGAAATGACTTGGATCAATAAGGAATGGCCGATCCACAGCCTAGTTCATCTGATCAAGGTAGAAATCAGCTGCATTGGGCCTTTGACTTTCAGGGTTCAGTTTCCAGCGAGATCCAAAGGGGCAGCTGGAAAATACAACATCTCCCCAATACCGGTACTCTGGAGGAAAGGACTCTACTGTCATGACCAGGTTTGTGGAGCCAGACTTGAGGCAGATCTAGTTGAGATGAATTTGGAAAATGGGGCAGATTTGGATTTAAATGACCACTTCCAAATCTTTGTTAGAAAGCCCAAGGGAAGCTCAACACTGATATGGGTTTCAGCTAAAGATAGTGTAAGAGATCTGAAATACAACATTGCAAATCAGATTGGTTACCCAGCTAGAAAGCAACACCTAATAATAGGAGGCAGATCTTTTCAGGACTTCCGATCCATAAAGGATTACAAAATAAAGCCAAGATCTACAATCATCCTCAATTTGAGACTACTAGAAGGTGCATCATCTGGCAAAGCAATAGTAGAAGGCAGCAGACCTAAATCAACACATATCCCATATCCACTCCACCAGCATATAGGTGACAATCTCAAATCAGATTCGCATCAGTAGCATAAAAGTGAAGGAATATCATACAAGCATGTTCTAAAAGGGGTAAAATCTTCTACAATAGCTCCAAAGCAAGCCGGATCAGAACCTGGCCCATGCATAGTGGAGCAACTGCAGCATACATTAGAAGTAATGATAGATATATCAAAAGCAGAGGAGGTATGTAATAGCTATGAAAAACAAGCAATTATTTGCCATTTTAAGGGATTTTGGCCCAAACCTTTTGACCTGTTCCATTGGATTTTCACACACTAGGCTATAGATAGTGAGATCCATCTTTGCTCCAAAGGGTTTTTTATAGTAAAGTTCCAAACAATAGAAGTCAAATATCTTGTGATTCAGGAGGGACCTTGGTTTTGGGGATCTTTAGGCCTCTTTATCACTCCTTGGTTCCCAGAGTTCGATGCAAACACTTTCATTGTTTCCAAGATGCCTGTATGGGTACGTCTTCATAATATTCCTCTACATTTCTGGGACCAAAGGATCCTAGAATTCATAGGCAACACCATTGGTAGATACATTAAAATGGATACACAAAGACTGGAGGAAAGAATTTTTACCTTGGCACGTATCTGTGTGGAAGTTGACATCAGCAAAGGTCTACCAAATTGTATTAAACTGAAGCAGAAATATTGTAGTTGGATGTAGTCATTAAACTATGAAAATACTACGTTCAAATGTATAATATGTCGGCAAACTGGACATCTTCAAAATGCATGCCCAGAATACAAAAAGGACAGGCGTAGGAAGAAGAAATTCGGTAAACAACGGAAGGGATGGAAGTTCGATCCACCAGAATTAGATGGGGAGGAAGATTCTAAGGAGGAAGAACCCCTCCCAAATGAGAATAACCGAACAGAATCACAGAAGACACCCCCTCAAGAGCCTATAGAAACGCAATCAGAAAAGAAACCAAATTCAGTGGAAATCAGTGGAACCAAAAGGAAACATTCACCAAATACCTCTGACTTAGATAAGGAAAACTCCCAACCAGGTGATGAGAATCCACTTCAGCTTGTCCCCATGGTGTCGTCCCAAGGAGAGTGGCGCAAGGTTGAGAAGAAAAAGGGGTGGAAAACATGAAAGCCCCCCTCCAATATCATCTCAGTTGCCCCTGTAGTGGAACACCCTCTCTGGGTTTTTGTTTTTAGTCTCTTGTTCACCATCTACAATATGAGGAGGCTTGTGCATCTGTTCAGTTGGTAGTTTTTCTCTTTCATGTTTTGGGGCAGGAATGAGTTTACTCATCCAGTGAGCTCTACCATTTGCAAATCATATAACAAATGAACGCTTCGACATATACTATGTAACTTTTTATCTTGGTAATAAAAAGTTCGATTTTTTCTTTTGGAAAAAAAAAACATTTGAATTGTGTAGCATTACAGTTTCGGTCATTTTTTTAAATTATCAATATATATATTACTACACACTGAATCAGACAATTTGTTGACTTACAAGTTTAAGTTAAGTACTCTATATAGCTTCAAAAGCACACCTTAAGTAATGAAAAATTACACATTGTATTTTGCACTCCCAAAGAAGTTTGCATGTGAAGATATTTGGTCATGTTAGATTTGTGCTTAACATGGATCTACACTAGTTATTTTGCATGTAATCAAATACGTTCTAAGACTTTAGCTGATTTTATTATTACTATTTTGAGTTTTATATATATATATTATATATATTATATTATATATATATATATATATATATATATATATATCCATTTTGTCATGAATATTCTTAATCAATAAATAAGTTTTATTATAATTTTATGGTCCAAGATTATAGCTTATCAATACCATATGTCTAGAAAGACTAGAACTCATTTTATATGATACTTGTTCAAATAAAAGAAAATAATCAATCAATTTACATAAAACGGGAAAAAAAATATAACTAATTTGGAGAGTAATCTCAACCTTTGATTTGTGAATAAAAATTATTCGCCATCCACTTAATAATTATTAATAATTAAATTCAAATTCTAAAATATCTATTTCAAAATAGACATATCTACCAACCCTGAATTCCTAAAATATATTAGGTTTTAAATAACATGAATTCTTGATCTTTAAAAACCTTCCATTTTGCAATGAAAGAGGTTAAGTTTTATGTTGGATGGTAAACGAGGTGTTAGATATAGTGTATGACTTTAGTGCATTGATATAGAAGCATATATGGTTTAGAAGCAATTTTAATCTTGAATAATATAGTTATTTACAATAACGAGTGGTTATTTATTTTAAGATGATATTTATTTTACATATGTAGATGTGATATATAATTGATTTTTTTTAAGAAGAAATATGTAGAAGAGTTTAAGGGGTGATTTACAATATAGTTGAGAATGTATTAAATTAAAGAAGAATAGAAAAACAAAGAATAAAGAGTTGGATAATTTCTTGCTTAATTTGAAAATGAGAATGAAAAGCCTTTTTTTTAAATAAGTATGAAGTAGTTTGGACAAAAAATGTTAAAAATTTCAAAGAATTAAGAATGTATGAAGTAGGTTAGATAGAAAAGGTTAATAATTTTTAAAATTGATTTATTTTATACATAATTTTTTTTAATTTTTATTTTTCTAAAAGGATTATTAGTTAAGACATGGCATAACTCAGTGGATACATTTTAGAACTTAAAAAAATGAATGAAAATTCCTTTAGATGGGATCATTGATGAATATGTCATAAAATCATTGTCATTAGAGACTAAAACTAGTATAATAAGAGCTCTAATTAAAAACCAAAGTCATGTTGGTAGGGTAAAGAACAAAAAATACATCAAAATTCTAAAAGAATTAGCCGAGTTTGAGGACATGAAGTTCTATCAATTCTTAGAGTATGGAAACTAAATTCAAATGAAAAGGAAAAGCATACACCAATGTTTGTTTCGAGAAAAACTTAAAAAATCCCTAGTTTGGGTCTCATAGCTTTCATCAATCAAATGGTTGGGTATTTTAATAAAGTTTTTTAAGAAAAATGTCATGGGGCCATGTTAACCCAATTTCATATCAATAATTAATGTCATGGTATTTAATTGGCATGCATGCCAATTGATTCACATTATAAATTGTACGAATCTTCACTTCTTCAAATTATGGAATTAACAAATGGGACAAGCCACACATAGAGTCAATTATTCTGCAAGACAATATATCCACTCTCCTCCATGATTACAATTCACATGGGTGGGATAATGAAGGGATCAAGTAATCTAACACAATAAATTAGAGCGGATGGGGGATTTTCAAGTGTGAGTTTTAGTTTGAGGTAGCAATTTAGAATGGTCACATTAGAGCTCAAAATTTGTAGCATAACTAAGTGGGAGGATTAGTTTAGAGGATTAATTGGTTCGATAATTCAATTCGAAATTAGATCAGTGAGGATGGTAAATGAAAATAAGACATGGTAGTGGCAAAGAAGGATTGGATCAATTCGAGTGAAGATGAATTGTAATCATGGTGCATAAACACTTAGGATGATGTGCTTTTTTTGGGCTCACATAAATGAAGAGAATTAATGAAGTGAATGAAACTAGAATAAATGAATTGAATGTGTATTTGATTAGGATCATTAATCATATTTTCACTTAATAAACCTTGAGGGTAAAATATCTTGCCATAATTTGAGAGGTTATCAATGCAAGTCAAAAAGAAATTATTGAATCAAAAAATTAATGTGCTTCACTTAGAACCATGTTTGGCTCTCTATTTAACCTTTAAAATTAAGATTCCACTAACATGCTCCCCTTAGTTGGATCTGAAGGTGTTGAAGAGGAATAACTAGTCAAGCATAAGCCTCTTTATCTTCCAAGTTCAAGATACTGAAACAATTGAAGAAACCAACAATGTTTTGAAGATCTATATTTTCAGCCAAACATGTTTTATTTTTTAGTTCAAAATTAAGGTTTTAGTACGTTTATTTGTTTAAATTTACCCTTCTAAAGGGATTGATTGCACAAATTTTGGAAAAAGAATTGAAGTGAATAGAAAATGTAATACAATAGAAAATTTGATATTTACAAGCATAGAAAGGAAAGAACTAGAAATGTACTCCTTTGTCAAAAAAATTGATTGTGGTCTTTTGATATAATAAACTACTCATTTATGTTTAAAATAAAACAAAATATAGGAGTATCCTATAAACAAATTAAAATTGTAATAGCAAGCAATAAAGTAAGTAAAGTAACTAGATAAAATGATAGAGTAGAATAGGGGTAAAATTGAAGAGTGTTAGAGAAGAGAGTGTTTTGAAAAGCAATGGTGGGGAAAAGAGTGTTATTGGGAACTAGAGGCTCTACTATTTTTGTGAGAGTAGGATAAGAGGTATAAAATACTACAACAAAAATAATATTAAAAAATGTTTCTCTTAAGGAATTGTATTTCTTGTCCAAAAATTTCTATATCTCTTTCTTCATGGTAATTTTGAAACTCTACTAATGATGTGGAATAATATTATGTATTTTTCAACTTAGCAATTGATATGTGATGAAAAGAACATATCCCTGGCAAAAAAAAATATATCATCATTCTCACCTTCATCGTAATATATAAAAGGACCAAATTCATTGGAAATTTTATATCCCACCTTATGTGTTTTCACCATTTATGTTGGGTTTATGGGAAGTCATAGAAGAAAAAAATGCATAGGAAATCATACATGGACCAGTTCTTGTAATTTGATTTCTATTATGTGTTAGTACATGTCATTTCATTTTATATTTATGATTTCCTTAGGCATTTTAAGGACAATAAAATGATTATTATTTGAGTGCTTTAGGCTTGATCTTTGAGGTAGGTATTTTTTTGTGGTAATGAACAGGTGATCAAATTTATGCTCAAAAATGAAAGTGACTAGAACTTCCTAAAACCAACTCCAAATCGAAGAGCTCGCCGTTATGAATCCAACACATCTTCAATCGCTAAAAACTGATATCGAATGCTCCTAATATTGTGTTCTAATCATTTTCGTAAACAATTAAAATTTGAGCAGGGCAGTTGACTGGGTTGACCGTACTGTTGAGTCCGCCGGGTGATCATATAGGTACTAGCCAATTAGAAGCTAACAAGTGGCATCATCTAGTTCATTAGTTTTTGAGAAATTTGATTGGTTGTGCTTGGTTGAACTCGAGCTATGAATGGGAGCCATGTAGCCTAATGGGAGGCTGCCACATGACATCCCAGCTTTGTAAAAATTTTGCATGGGTTGTCTGGAGGCCCAACTGGGATTCAAACCTATGACCTCCAGTTTACAAGCGCAGAGCCTTACCAATAGACCGTCAAGTGGTTCTTGTTAACTATAGAACTAAAACACCATTTAAAGTTTATCTTGGTGCCTTTTGGAGGAAGGGGTGGGGGCTAAGCCATTGGCCTTCATACACATGCATTCCATATGCCCATGATGAAAGGTTAGTCACTAAGTGAGAAGGCGCTTGCGGTAATGGGGTTAGCCCCAAGTCGTTCGGACCTTATATGACTGCGCGCTAAAGGTATTGGGAGCTCTGATGGGTAGGGAAGGTGTTAAGGCCTAGCCCATGGACCCAAGACCCCATGTAATCGTTCACGTAGAGTTTAAGGGCTAGGCTGGTGGGGGCAGGCGTTAAGGCCCAAACCACGACCTTATGTGCCCATGCAACCACAATCTTTGCTCCTAAAGCATTAGAGCGTGAATTAATGGTCCAACAAATAACACTTGCAGATGGAAAATTTGCCACTCAGTTATTGATTTTCATATCTGAATTGTAGGATTATTAGCCAGAATAGCAAAATTGTAGGATGGTTAATAAGCAAGTTCATGGATGAGCTTCTAACTCACAAATTTTTTAGTTTTTCACCAATTTGAGCTTAGAAATAGGTTTCCTAGGGGTTTTTATATGCTCTGAATCCATTGTTGATGTCTGTTTTCTGTTTTGAGCACAACAAGATGGAAAATTTATAGTTTGGAGGCTAAGAGGTGTATGGATCAAGTAGATTTTGGTAGCATATCCTGAGGGTGTTGAGCATGAAGAAGATTTGTAGCAGCTAATACTTGCAGGATTCATCTCTAGGACAATTTTCTTTCTATGTAAATATGAGGGAAGCTTGGATTATGTCCTTATTTTTGCATGTATGGTCTTTTTTAGATGAGGTCTAGGGTCTTTGCGAAATACTCCTTGTATTGTTGTAGTTTACATGGTGATTGTCGGTTGTCATGTTGTTTTTATATGAGAGTTCTTTGAACGAGAACATTTATTTGAAGGGGGACTAGCCACATATTCATCAGCGTACTTTATGTACTTTATGTTTACACTTAAATATGAGTGGTGTAGTCATGATGACAAACTTGGATATGTAGCCTAGGAGGGGTGAACTCCATCATCAAACCTTGTGTTGCTCTTCTCTATGCCTACATGAATTATATGTGTTATGTTCATTATGATTAACTTGCACATGATAACTAACTCATGCTTGAAGTGACACTAAACACACATGTTTCTTATGAAGACCCATTTTCATGCTTGAATAGCATCAACACGGTCCTAGTTTTTGTTTCATTTGATTTTGGAAAGAGAGTCAGCAATCACCTATTCCACTTTCAGATCAGTTTGGTATGAGAGCACAACTTGACCAAGTTGCAAGATGGGCAACAAAAAGAGTATCCAAGAGCTTGAAGAGAGAAATTTTTCTTTTTGGATGGAGAATATAAAATTGAGAAGGATGTTGGAGATAGCTAAGGAGGAGAAGAGGCATGTTCACTTTGTGTTGTAGCAAGTGCTTGATGAGCAAGTTGTAGAAAATGCTACTCCTGTAGAAGAAAAAGAGAAATCTAAGATGAAGCCAGTATGTGCTTATGGTTCAAATAGTGGTTTTGGACCATATGTAGAAGATGATGCATGTGAGTTTTGAAAGCACCTCCAAGAAGCACACCCTATGGGAGTGGACAAGAGTGGATGGTTAGATTCATCTACAAGTTAGTCATCATCGTCATCAGCAAAAGAAGAAAGGATGCATGACAAGTTTGAAGAGGTAATCAGCATCTCAAGTACTACTCCTTCCATTCATTTGAATAATAACTCTTGTACAACATTTGAGCAGCATACCAAGGGTATAGGTATGAGGTTTCTCTCTAAGATGGGATATGAAGGTGGAGGTTTTAAAAAAAAATGGTCAATACACTACCAATCTGATTATGGTTGAGGAAAGAGTAAAGTACTAAGGATTGGGATATAGTTGAAGGGATTTTGGAGAATGATCCAAAAGGCTTGCGGTACATCAAACATCTGAGCATGATATGTCACCACCTTGTGACAACTGTCGAAGTTACAACTCTAAAGACAGCTATAAATCTCAAGAGTTATTTCCAATGCATGGAAATTTTGAATACTTGTGGAAGCAGTACCCTTGCATATTTTGTGATGCTTCTGACGATTTTGTAGTTGTGTGAAAGCAACGCATAATAATGGTCAAAATAATGAATGAAATTCTAGGCATCAAACATAACAACTTTCTTTTGCAATAAGAGAACCTAAAGGCCTAGGAGAGGCAATATTTGGGTAGACTTATTGTAAATTATTTGTAAATACTTGTTGCCATTACCTATTTAGGTACTTTTGTATAGTGAACATCATTGTCACTATGTTCAACAAGTAGATGTTTTCATTGGTGCATGTATTAGCTTTTTCCAACTCCACATGTTCCGGGACTTTTTAGTGAATGTGAAGAGTGTTTTGTTCAAGTTTGCCTACAAATTGTCACATGTTCACTGATACAAGTGTTCAAGAAGAAACTAGTGTGAATCAAATATTTTTTTCTAAGATTGTATAAGATGAATGTGATTGTAGCCAAGGCCAATGTTGTCATTGAATTTTTTTGCAGCAGTGTCTTTTCATGTACAATCTTAGTTTGAGGATGCTAAAGAATATTCATTTTGCTTGTGAGTTCCAAGATTTACCTTCAACAATTTATTACTTCAAGATGAAGTGTTTTAGAGAAGTACAAAGACGAGATTAAACAGAATGTTTAGATTCCACTCATCGATATTTTTTTCCTGCAACAACGATAAGAATGTTTGCTCAATTCTTGATAGGACAACAAGCCTTCTTGAGGATGATAAGTGAAGTGTCTTGATTGGGGCTTGAATGGCACCAATGGAAAATTTTGCAATTTGGATTGAGTTTTTGGGTATTTTTGAGTTGCAGTCTCTTTATATGAACTAGAGAAGTAAACTTTTTGAGTCCAAAACTTCCTAGTGGGGAGGAGTGATTGGGTGATCAAATTAATGCTCAAAAATTAAAGTGCCCAAAACTTCTTGAAACTGGTGCCAAATTGAATATCTCGCCAATCTAAATATAACACACTTTGAATTTATCAAAACTAATATTGTATGCTGTCGATATCGCATTGTGATCATTTTCCCAAAAAACTAAAATTTGAGTAGTGATCATACAAGTATGATCCAACTAGAAGCTGACAAGTGGAATCATTTGGTTCATTGGATTTTTAGGAAATGTTATTGGACGTTCCTGGTTGAATTGGACCGATTAATGGGAGCCACATGGCCCAATGGGACGCTGTCACATGGCATGCCAGGTTTTTCGAAATTTCGCATGGTTTGACTTGAGGCCCAAACAAAATTCAAACCCATGACCTCCAGTTTAGAAGTGCAAAGCCTTACCAAGAGACCGTTGGGTGCTTCTTGTTAACTATAGAACCAAAATAGCATTTAAGGTTTATGTTTGCGCCTTTTGGAGGAAGGAGTCAGGGCTAATCCCATGGCCCTCAGACACATGCATTCCTTATTCCCACGTTGAAGTTTTAGGCACTAAGGCAGAAGGAGCTTGAGGCAAGGGGTCCACCCTAGGTCCTTTGGAACTTATATGACCGTGCGCCAAAGGTATTAGGAGCTATGATGGGTAGGGTAGGCGTTAAGGATGAGTCCGTGGACCCATGACCCAATGTAGCCATTTGCCTGAAGTTTAAGGGCTAGGTTGGCAGGGTGGGCATTAAGGCCCAACCCATGGCCCTATGTGACTATGCAACCATGATTTTCACCTCTAAGGCGTTAGATGGAAAATTAATTGTCTAACAAATTGCACCTGTAGAGGAAAAATTTGTCGCTCAACTAGTGGATTTTAAGGCAGAATTATAGGATCGTTAGCCAAAAGGGAGAAATTGTAGAATGGTTAAAAATCAAGTTCATGGATGAGCTTGTAGCTCATAAGTTTTTTATTTTTTCAGCAATTTGAGCTAAAAAAGAGGCTACCTGGGGGTTTTTGGATAATCTGAATCCATTGGTGACCTTTTTTTTCTGTTTTGAGCAAATATAAATTTCCTTTTTATAGGTTGGAGGCTACGAGGTGTATGGATCAAGTAGATTTTGGTAGCATATCCTGAGGGTGTTGAGCATGAAGAATACCTTGTAGGGGTTTCTTCACATTGATAATTAGTTTGCGGTAGATGATACTTACAAGGTTCAACTATTGGACATTTCTCTCTCTATGTCAAGTTCAAGGAAGCTTGGATTATGTCCTTTTTGCATTTATCCTCCTTTTTAGATGAGGTCTAAGGTCTTTGCAAAAGACTCCTAGTAGTGTTGTAGTTTACATGGTGATTGCATGTTGTCATGTTGTTATTGTGTGAGATTTATCTGAAGGAGAACATTTCCTTGAAGGGGAAATAGCCACATAGTCATCAACATACTTTATGTACTTTATTTTTACACTAAATTATTAGTGGTCTAGTCATGATGATAGACCCAGAGATGTATCCCAGGAGGGGTGAACTCTGTCATGAAACCTTGTATTTATCTTCTCTATGCCTACATATGTGCTATGTTCATTATGATTATCTTGGACATGAGAACTAAGTCATGCTTGAAGGGACACTAAACAAACATGTTTCTTATGAAGACCCATTTTCATGCTTGTAAAGTGTCAATACGGTCCTATTTGTTCTTTTATTTGATTTTGTAAAGAGAAGCAGAAAACATCTATTCCACTTTTAGATTAGGTAAGAAAATTTATGTGAAACTCTTGTTGATAGCTCAAGTATAATTTTTGTGTATGAGGTATAAAACTATGAAGTATAATTTTGTTTTAATCAATGTCAGTGAAGTATGGATTTTTCATAGTGAGTGCAGGATTTAGATATAGTTAGGATGACTAGAAATATACTATCATTCTTTTCTCAATTCAAGATATGTAATCCCAATGTCTAATCCTACTAATTTATTATATGACATGTAGAAATATAAGTAGAATAAAGGAGAGAATAGAGAGAAAGTAATTGAAAAGTGTTATAAGAAATATGGAAAAGACACCTTGTTGTATCACTAATTTTAAATTGCTACCTTTTTATATGGAAGTATATCATTCTTGTCATGTTCCTACCATGAATCATCTAATATGTCCTTGGGCCCTCCTTTGTACATAGAATTGTAGAATAAGAATCTAAGTATCAATTATTGTGGAAGAAGACAAATGGGATAATTAAGAGAAGAAAATGAATGGACTAAAATAAATTTTATAATAATCATGTAACATTAATTAGTCTTACACATTTCATTTTTATGGTGTTCATTTGCACCATGATCCTCAATTGTCAATTTCACTTTTATCTCTCACACATCCTACATGTTGACATTATTTTCTTGATTTATTTTAGGTTTAAGGTTTTCCTTGTGATTGAATTTTTGCTGAGAGATTAAAAAATATCAATTCCATTGAGGATAATATTTTGGAACTTTGTTTAAATATAAAAAATTATGTTTTCCATGTTAGACTCGATTTTGAAACATGGTTGATTAAACATTGTAATAATCCAAAGTATGTTGAATCTTAGCATCGTGTTGAAAGGAAATATGAGTATTATAACATCCTCCTTATTTCATTTTATCATTTCTTTTATTCTATTATATTTTAACTTTTCCACTAAAAAGGTTGAGGGTATCCGAGATTATAATTCATCAAATTTAAATTTTATAAATTGAGATCCATTCCCTCCAAGTTTAAATCATGTCTCACTTCACTATGATGCTTTCCTTTTATTTGGGTGTGCATCACACTTCTTCCTCTAGAAAATTATGCCTCATTCCTCTCTTGGAAACTATCACACTTGACTATCTCCACAATGAATTAAGGAGTATTTTTGTGGTTCTTTCATCACTTTATAAAAAAATTCAACCTTTATTTTAGTAGTACAATTGGTTAGTATTATTCAAGTGATATTATAAAAATCTATTTAGATAATCCTATATTTTACTATAGTTTCATTAAAATTGTTAAATGGTGGCGAGGTTTCCTCCGTTGTTGTTGGTAAAAATAATTGCCATTGGTTGGTTATCACACACATGGATGTAAAAGGCTTGTTATGGCAATTTTGATAGTGCAAGCCATTCAATTTAACATGAAACATAAATGACACTTAAGAAAGTTAGTTTCTCATGATTTAGTTAATTTGGTTAACACATGATAATGATATGCAATCATGTTGATGGTAGACCCATATACTATCAAGGATTCTGCCCAACTAGAATATTCTTCTCTTCTTTAATTATACTCAAGTTAAATGAAAAATGTAACAATTGGAAACATGTGTGGTGTTGTATCCTTCAATTTAGTGGGGGCGTAGAGTGTGAGATATGACATACAAAACATTTGTTTGTGTCATGGAATTTTTTATTGTTTTGTTTTCTTGTACTTTTACATTTGTGAAAAGTCACTCCTTTCCTAGGATTCTGTAAATATATAGTATTTTGCTAGTCTTATCACCTTAAAACATCAGTCTACATACATCATATATATTTCATGGTAACAAAGTTAGAAGAGTGATGGATGCCTTCCCCCATTTAACTATGCGGTTGACACTTAAATGGGTGATTTTAAGTGTATTCCTTAGCTTCCTCCTTCACTACGGAACCTCCAGCATTAGTTCACATGAATATGATATGGATGGAAAGGATGTGAAAAAATAATAGAAATCATGCAATCTATAAATGTTTTCTTTATGTTGAGAATACTTCAAATGTTGAATTTAGTGGCCATTAGACAAATGTTGAATACTCAAAGGCCCATGTAATAATGATGCTCTATTATCTTTCAATTTATGAGTGACACACACAATTGAAGCATTGTCTTAGCATGTGATTTGAATGAATAACTAGGGTCATAGCCATGGTTTTTAAATAGATTCAATAGTTCTGGGTAGCATAAAGAAAGAGGAAATCATATACTCCTATGAGGAAACATCTTACAACATAATAACATAAAAAACATCTACAAGTTAGTATGTTTAAAGATAAAATTTCTCAACCCCAAATTAGCATATTTCTTTATCATTAATATAGGTATTTATCATGATTTAATTAACACCATGAGAAGGAAATTCCATGGTGTCTAGAACTTTCAAAATTCTATAAATATTTTACTCTTATATGTTTAATATAATTATAATTATAGGAATAACTAAGGTAGGACAACCTAAAGGGACTGTAATACCACAAGTGGGTTAAGGTGATGGGATCCAAGGGAATCCTCTATGGCTAAACCCCTATGTTAATTTTGTATTAATATTGATATTTTAACCTTCCCATTTATTGGATCTAGTCAATAATTGAACCTTGGAAATATTGAGAGTGGAGAAAACTATCGCCTCAACTTACCCACCATCTCCTACTTTATTAGAAAATGTGCTCCCAAAAATCTATGAGACTTGTTCTCCTATATTTTGGAAAGCTAATTCAATTTGAGAAAATATTCCTTTTGCATGGAAATGGATTTAATTTTATTCCTTTAGAAATTGATTCGTTGATTATTCATCCATTCGCTCTAGGGGAGGGAATTGGAATGACGAGAGAAGAGAGGATTCTATAATAAGGAAAATAAATTATAGAGGAAGGAAACTAATATTTTATAACCAATAATAAAAAACTTCCTATTAGATTAATTATTATTTTGGACTTTCTATGCACATATTGAAGATCACTGGAGGGAGAATATTTATAATGGACTATGCAGTAGAGGAAGAATACACCCTTATGTTATATGAGTAGGCATAATGGGTGCCATATAGTTGCAATGAAAGTAATAAATTAATAGCAAATAGGATGAAATATCAAATTGGACCTTTATATTCACATACTAAAGAGAACCACATGGATAATACTTATGAAGGATTATTGAATAGAGAAATAAGATCTCCTTGTTTTATGTGTAGGTATTGTGGGTTGCAGATAGTCCTACTATCTTTATAAATCCTTACAGTAAGATATTTTGTTGAAAAACTATACCTTACCTAAGTTAAAAAAAATTCTCTAAGTCATCCTTGCATTTCCTCTTTTCCTTAGTAGTCTCATATCATCGTTGGGGGGTGAAATGTTTTATAAATATCAATTTTCATAGAGAATAAGGTTGGGTAGAAAAATTCTTAGACCAAATCAATTTCTTGGTTTTAAATTTGAAGAATAAATATGTATTTGTATTTGACTTAATGACTTGTTATCGTTATGCATAATACTGGTGTTTACTATTTTGAGTGTTGAAGAGTTCTTCCTATAGATTGTTGTTGTAGGTAGCATGAAGTGAGTGTGTTTTAATTATTTAGTTACTCTGCTCTTTAGTAAAATGTTAATACTTATGATGATGGATGATTGAACATTGTTAGGAATGAGTTGATTTGGAAGTGTAACCTTGGGAAATTTTCATGAAAGACACAAATTTTTTTGATGAATAAGATCATCGTTTTTTTGTGTATCACATAGATGAAATATTTTATGTGATACAACATATATCACATGATAATTATCAATTGTGACACATGTGTCATAGAAGATAAATATTTATTTTGATAAATTATATTCCACAGAAGATAAATATGAATTGAAATATAGTCATTCATGTAATAATTTTTTGTGGCGATATAATGTTTGTCATTAGGAAGTGAAGACTAGATAATTAGACAATTTTGTGTGGAAATTTATAGAGTTTTCACTTATCACATGACAAGTTTTTTTGGTGTTGCAATATATTGCAATCAAATATTTTCTACTATGAAACATTGTGTGAGAAGAAAATATTGCCATGTGATAAATAAGAAGGAACTTTATTTTTTGCAAGAAAGTTAAAATTATCTTTAAATATGTCATAGGAAAGATAAATAATCTATAGGACATGTGACAGAAATATAAATAATTTGGTGTGACAAGTAGATAAGGAAGAAGGGAAAGGAAAGATGGAAGAAAAAAAAAAAAAAAACTAGAGAAAATTTCTATGTTGCAGGAAAATATTCTTTACTTGGCATAATACATCATTCAAAAAGTAATTTTTTTAATGCAATACATTGTAAGGACGATAAAATTATCATCTAATAAGGGGCATGTCACACAATAATTTTTTCTGTGTCATACAAGTCATGTCACAATTTTTTTTTGGTGTGATATAGGGAATGTAATAGACATAAATTTTTTTATATCAATACATGATATTTCACTAGGAATAATTTTTGTGTGCGATATGTCATGTGTCACATGAAACATGTAAACTTTTTGTGTTGTTATTATTGTTATTATTCAATATTTGAAAAGAAATAAGCTTTAAATGGAGTGTTAACTAGAGGGAATGTCATGAAATGGTTTTAGAGCATGGTTATCATACTATATGTTGCATGGGCTTAGGATAGAACATATGTCAATGACTATGATGCTATGAAATTCCTAATATTTTATTTTCTTTTAACCAAACACAAGACGATAAATACATCTTATCATGGAATAATTTCCACACCCTTAATACATTGTCTAATGGGAATGTCAAGAGGCACATGGAGACACACCAATATATGGTAGAAACCATGAGAAGACTTGATTCGTTAATGAAAAAGGTATTATAGAATATGTGTGAATTCACTTATGTTACTTAGTGCAATGGATCAAAAAGATTGTGAATAACATAAACACATAAACAACTTGAAAACACATTCAAACCGATCAACACAACCAAATTTAATAAAGGAGTTCACCATACTTTCTAGTTACGTCTCCTGGTCCTTTCACATCGCTGACCTCTTTATTTTGCCTTCAAATTGTTGTTATAAGTATGAGCTCGAAAACAGTCTCAAATAAGAAAATGGACATCACCATTGTGTTTATCTCAAAAGTTGGAGTCAAACAAGTATAAACTCAACCATATTTGGCCACTGTAACCTCCAGACCCCCTGGAATGGTCCAAAACCACCTTTGTTCCTACAAAACCATCCTTTGTTTAGAAAAAACCACCTCAGCCTACATAAAACCACCTCGAGTTGTGCGCTAGTGGTAGGGCAGGTTCGACACCTACAATGGTTTATTAAAAAATTGGTGGCTTGGTTAACCAAGTCCCACCCTTTGGCATCTTGGTTCTATTTTGGTGATATGGTATTGATATACCATATGTAGTTGCAATCTACGGTGAATGTGGGATACTATGATAACATAAAATCAAAGGACTGATGATCATGGGGTTGACCTCGACCGTCCTGCCTTTTTCTAGTGGAGATCACGACACCAAAATAATACAATTTTATCATATCCATTACCAAGTCCCATCCAATCCAACAGCTATTGCGTCACCCGTTCGCCACCTATCTTGGTCGATCTCCACCGTCAATCAATCCCGTGTGATCCAACGGCTATCGCACGATCTCACGTGAATTCTTGCACGACCAATATCAGATTGAGAGGGCATGAGAAAAGTTGTTTTCTCATGCTACGTGTCGCCTACTAAGGTTAATCGTGTGAAATTGAGGAATACCGTTTACCATTTTATAAGCGCGTGAGATATTTCTTACCGGTTACGAATATTACTGCTTTGTTCTACTAATACGTAGCTTAATTTGATCTCTTCATTTCTTAACTTTATTTTGTGCAAATTAATCCTAGCTGTCTATCTCCCTCACTCTCGTTTGTTGATCTGACTGATCCAACAACCGTGCTTCGCTGCTCTGATACCACTTTCATATGCATTTGAAGACTTTGATTTGGAGGCAAAACTAAATCAATTTTGGATCACTCCTCCCCGCTGGAAGCTTTTGGTCCACAAAATGTTGGTTTTAGCTGTTGATTAAGTGAGGATAAAGTTCCCTCAATTTTCCAATCTCTATCCATCATGTTTTACTTGGATTTGTACCTTTGAGTCCAACTCGAAGATACTCAACATTTCCCCATTGCGAAGTCCTTATCCTCCTGTCAAGAACTGTGTCCTCCTGTAGCTCATTGAGATACTTAGGCAAAAGATATTCAATTGAAGGTATTTGACCTTGCTCTTTGGGATCCTCAATCAATGAGGTCTCATACAATCGCAAGTTTTTAATAGTTATAACATAATAGATTTTCATGTAAGCTTGTAGATCTAGGCGAAAATCATTTTCACCAATTTTGTCAAGTATTTTGAAAGGACCATGTCTAATTGGTTTCAACCTTTTACCTTCCCCTTGCAATCTTTCTTTGCTAATGTACAACCAAACTTGATCACCAACTTGAATACTATGCTCAACTCCATGCTTGTCATGTCATGCCTTATACTTTACTTGGCTTCTTTCCAGCTGTTCCTGTACTGCCTAGTGAATTTCCTGGATTTGTTCAATGAACTTGGTTGCTTTGTCCACATCACTGTGTCCATCAACTACTATGTCTTTACGAAAGATAAAATCCAAGGGAGACATTGGTACAAAACCAAAACAAGTCTCAAAAGGAGATCTCTAAGTAGAACAATGTTTTGCACGGTTGTAAGCATGCTACACATAACACAAATGCTCATCCCAAAGTTTGGGGTGCTTGCTGAAATATCCTCAAAGAAACTGTATCATTGTCTTGTTGACCACCTTTTTCCGACCATTTATTTGCGAATGGAATGTCGTGCTATTCTCTAAGTTTTTGTCCATTAACTCCCATAGACTTGACCAAAATTTCCCAACAAATCGATCATCTCGATCGGATACAATAGAAGTGGGTAACCCAAAATGAACCCATACATTTTGAAAGAACCACTTTGTAGTTTGTTCAGCTGTGACCTATTTATTACATGGTGTCAAAATACACATCTTACTGAACCTATCCACAACTACATATAAATAATAATGACTCTTTCTAGACTTTGGCAATCCCCCAACAAAATCCATGGAAACACTTTCCCAAGGACAAAAAGTAATTGGAAGTGTAGTACACAAGCCTAAATTTGTATTACTTGGCTTGCTTGTAGCACACATAGGACATCCTTTAATATATCTAGAAACCATCTCAGTCATTCGTGGCCAATAGCAAAATTTTTGTAATTGTGCAACTGTTTTACTTACACCAAAATGACCTAATATGAGAGAAGTATGTGCTTCTCGAATCATATTAACTCCTTCAGATTGTAGAATGCATAACTTTACTAAATGATATAATAATTTGTCCTTTATGAAATAATCCAATTCTTCTACCTGTCTGCCATGACTTAAAGTTGCATATACATCCTTAAAATATGTGTCTTGAGCATATTATTCAATGTAACTTTCATGAATTACTGAATTATGCTTAAGTATTGTGGATGCATTTATAATTGGTCTTGATAACATGTCTGCAACCTTATTATGTATGCCCTTCTTATATCTAATAACAAGATGAAATTGTTGTAGAAAATCCATACACCTGTAATGTCATGATTGTTGCAATCTAGTTTGTGAGTGTAGGTATTGTAGTGGTTGATCATTTGTGTGTATGATTGTTTCTTTACCCATCATGTAATGTTTCCACTTTTGAACACTCTGAACTAATGCATACAATTCTTTATCATATATAGGATAGTTAACTATTTTTGATGTAAATGTCTTAGAATGATGGAATATAGGCCTTTTGTGCTGCATCAATACTACCCCCATGGCATATTCACTTGCATCTATCTTGATCTCAAATGGATGTTGAAGATATTGCAATGCTAGTACTGGCGTTGTATTGATCCTTTATTTCAATGTGTCGAACGCTTTTTGTTGTTTGACTCCCCACTAAAACACATGTTTCACACTTGTCAAAGCATGTAAAGGAGTTGCAATCAAAGAAATGTTAGCAATAAACTTTATCCAATATTGCATTACCCCTAAGAAACTTCTAACTTTTATAGAAGTATTGGGCTTAGGCCAATTTACAATGAATTCAACCTTAGAGGGATCTATCTTCAATTCACTACCCCCTACAATACAACCCAAATAAATCAACGATGTTCTACCAAATTCACATTTTGATAGTTTTACATAGAGATTTTCTCTTTTCGAAATATCTGAAATCTGCTTTACATGCTTTACATGTTCATCCCATGTTCTGCTGAAAACAAGAATATCATATAAATAAACTATTACAAGATCATCAATGAATGGTCTAAATACATCATTCATGACTCGAATTGATGGTGATCTCGAGATGTTTGCGTGGCAAGACTTACGTGACAGTTGCTCCATCCTTGGTCCTTCCCACACTAGCACACACTAAGGT
The DNA here is from genome assembly GCA_000404065.3 of Pinus taeda. Taxonomy (NCBI): domain Eukaryota; kingdom Viridiplantae; phylum Streptophyta; class Pinopsida; order Pinales; family Pinaceae; genus Pinus; species Pinus taeda. Next base: position 121,489 of record APFE030823478.1, on the reverse strand, counting down.
TTGGTGAGGGTTTATGGCACCTTCAATGTGCATCCAACCCAAGGTTGGTCTCGTTTTGTGTGAGCACGACATCTATGGTATGGATCAACCTAGGCTCATTTGCGTTGTTGATTGTCTTAGTTATGCTTCCATTCCTCTGTGGCTCATCTAGTTTGGCTATGGAAGAAGATGGGTTTCTATTGCCCGGTATCCTCTTGGTTCTTCTTTGGTTCTGATCCTTTATCATTTGCTAGTCATATGAATGTTTTTCATTGGACCTGGTGGCCACTGTACACCTGGTCTTCCATGGATGTCTCAGGTTTGGTTTGTCATTCTGGGTATGCCTTATTTCGACTGTCTATGGATGGTTCTTTTACAACTTGTAGGTGATGTTTTCTAACTGGGTTTTGCTCGCATTTCATAGGCCCTCCACATGTTACTCTCATTGATGGCTTGGCTACTTATTTGATAGGTAAAAACCCTGTTATGATTCCACGGTTTCGTCTTCCAATAGTTTTTATTAATGACCTCGCTCCTGGTGAGTAAGATGTGGTATCATGGCACTTCGGCCATTGGTTGCGCTCAGATTGGCGTTTCAACTTGTGGCTCGGTTGTGGAGTCTGGCCTCCCCTTTAGGTATTCACCATGGGTCAAGTTCCTTGTTTTTTATCTAGTGTTTTTGTGTGCTACATAGCTATGCTTCCTCTCTGACAATCTTCTTGTCACTATGCAGGTATCCCTCTCCTGTTTGCTATGGCTGCAAGGGGCTGGCTCTTGGGGATGAAACGACGTGGTCTCGTCCTTGAAGATTTGGGTCCAATGTGCTTAAATTGGGTAGGGCCCTTCCTTGACTGCGCTCTATGGTTGCATTTTGGTTTTGCGCTATAGTTTTTTAACCCTTGGGGTTTCAATTTGTTGGTCTGTCGATACTTGGTTGCCTCCTGTGCAGCAAGCCCATCTTGTCGATTTTGTTTTTTGTTTTGGGAATGTGTTTCTCCCTTCTATTGTTGGTTGTTGTGCCTGTTGTTTTGTCTATTTATTGTTTTGGTCTATCTGAGTTGTGGAAATCCTCCTTCGCCTATATTGTTTGTATGAAGGACTGTTGATTATTTTTTTGAGGGCTCTGCGTCTTGAGGCCTGTATGGAATCTAGAAGTTTTGTCCTATACTTCCATGGACCTGATGAATATATATATATATATATATACTGTAAATTTCTAATTTAAATCAAACAATATGTATTTGGTGATGTACCTAGATTGTTTGGCTCTGTAGTATTTGATCCTTTCAGTCTCAGTGCGTAGTTACAATGTTAATCACATAATTGTTGTTTAATTGCTATGCACAGTAATTTATACCTGTTGCTTCTGAAACAGTGAATACCTGTAAGATTTCTTTAAATTCATAAAAAAAAAAACAAATTGTTTAGAGTTATGCTTTCTTTCCTTTTTCTCATCTAGATGGTAGCAACCCCACTTTTGATTATGGGTTGCCTATTTATGCTTGCTGGTAGGATCATACTATTGCGGAACCACCCTCAGTTATATTATAGTCATTTTCCAATTTCATTCAGTTTCATTTCTAACTTATTTTAAACAAATCTTGTTCTAACTATTGTTCAGTTTACAAATAAAAAAATTGTTTGTAGCAACCTTCATTTAAAAATAAAAATAAAACTAACTAAAAGTGAACTTAATCAAAACAGCTTGTCCAACTGTCGCCTCCCTAGTCAGATGCTCCTGCGTCAGGCTCCCAGGGTGAATGAATCTCATGGCTCCTGTCCATGATCTCTTCAATCGAGTACCCAACACTTTGAATCTGGCCTGCATCCAACCAAAAACTATCCTCAATTGGAAGGTCCTTCCATTTGACTAGGTACAGTAATTACTCTTTCTGTCAAGTTCGCCTAGCCACCTCAGTATCCAAGATTTGTTTGTTCTCTAGAGGCTTGGCTAGAGGCATCTAGTTGACCCGTGATTCAGTCTCTCCATGGGTGTCTCGTGTGTGTTCTGTCGAATTCTCCTTGACATTAGTAGTAACGTAAGGGTACATGTCTGCCACATTGAAGCTGCTCGAGATCCCCATACCTGGTGGTAGTTGCAGTTCATATGCATTTGTAGAGAACTTTCGTAGTATCGTACAAAGTCCTATTTTTTTTAGTTTCAGTTTGTTATATTCACCTTTAGGAAACCTTTCTTTGCATAGATGTGCCAATATCAGGTCCCTTACATTGAATTACACTTCCCGCCATTTTAAATCTATCTATTGTTTATACCTTTGGTTACTATCCTATAATTTGGATTTCACTTGTTCATGAAGTTCATTGATCACCTTCGCGAAGTCTTCACCATCAGCACTCCTTCGTTCCAACTGACCCAAATCCCGTAACTCGTTTACACCATGGGGGTGCATCCCATATAGGATCTGGAAAGGACTTATGCTCATACTCCTATTGGGTGAATCAGTATAAGCGAACTCTACTTGTGCAAGTACATGATCCCATTTTCGTGAATTTTCACTAACCAGACTACGTAACAGATTCCCTAGACTTCGGTTCACCACCACAATATGCCCATTAGTCTACGGGTGATAAGTTGAGCTAAAGTTTAGTTTGGTATCTAGATTTTTCCACAAAGCTCGCCAAAAATGACTTGTGAACTTCATGTCCCAATCTGAAACAATAGACTTTGGCAAGCCATGTAATCTGACAATCTCTGTGAAGAACAAGTGTGCTACATGTGTGGCATTGTTGGTATTCCTACATGGAATTAAATGTACCATCTTGGTGAAGTGATCCACCACCACCATGATTGAATCAAACCCCTTCTGTGTTCTTGGCAAACCTAATACAAAGTCTAAACTAACTGAGTCCCATGGTCTATCCAAAATCGGAAGGGGTGTATATAATCCTATATTTTGACTGTGTCCCTTTGCAAACTGACACATCTTACACCTAGCCACAAATATTTTTACATCTCTACACATTTTCGGCCAATAATAGAAGTGGCTCACTTGATCCAAAGTCTTATCAATGCCAAAATGTTCGGCTAAACCCCCACTGTGTTTTTCTTGGATTAAGTTTTCCCTCATTGAACATTCTGAAATACACAACTATCCTCCCTTGAACAACAATCCTTCCTGTATGTTATAGTCTAACCATGAACTGTTGTCTCTCAACAGTAGATTCTGGCAAGCTTCGTACTCTTCCTTAAAGTCTGCATTTGTTTCATAAATATCCTTAAGATGCTCAAATCCTAACACCTGCACTCGACTTTCCTGTAAAATTAGATTTCTCCTACTTAACGCATCTGCCACTTTGTTGGCTTGACTGCTGACGTGTTTTAATACAAATGTAAAACTCTAGAGGTACTCCACCCACTTTGCATGTTTATGGTTTAGCTTTTATTTTTGCATAACATACTACAATGCAGAATTGTCTGAAAACAAAACAAATTCATTCACAATCAAGTGATGTCTCCAATTTTTCAGTGCTTGGACCACTGCATAAAATTCCTTGTGATAAGATGTATACTTCTGCCTACTCTCATTCAACTTCTTGCTAAAATAGGCCATTGGCTTGTCCTCTTGGCTCAGTAATGCTCCAATGGTTGTCCCACTGGCATTGCAATGAACTTGAAAAACTTTGTTGAAATCTAGCAATCTCAAAATTGGTTTTTCGGTGATCTTCTTTTTTAGCAGCTGAAAACTCTTTTCCACTAACTCCGCCCAATGAAAAGTCTGATTTTCCTTTTTAACGGTATCCAGCATAGGTGCACAAATCCCACTGAAATCTTTTATAAATTTTCGATAAAAACTTGCCATCCCATGAAAACTCTGCACTTCAAACAAACTTCTAGGGGAGGGCCAACTAACTATGGCTGCAATTTCTTTTGCATCCATCTTTAATTCATTTTCCAAAATCACAAATCCTAAATAAATCAATTATTTCTTAAAAAAATTACACTTCTTCAAATTTAACAGTAATTTGTTTTGCTGCAACTTTTCGGGGACATACCTGACATGTTGAAAATGTTCTTCCTCCACCTTACTGAAAATGAGAATATCATCTAGATATACAATCACAAACTTTCCAATGTATTCCTTCAACATCTCATTCATCAAGAAAATGAATTTGCTGGGTGTGTTGCTCAGTCCAAATGGCATGATGAGCCATTCATACAGGCCTTCATTGATCTTGAAAGTTGTCTTCCATTCATCCCCTTCACAAATCCGAATCTGATGATATCTGCTTTTCAAATCAATCTTTGAAAAATATGTTGCTCCACTCAAACAGTGCATCGTGTCATCCATCCGTGGTAAAGGAAACATGTACTTAATAGTGATATTGTTAATTGCTCATGCATCAGTACACATCCGCCATTCACCTCCTTTCTTGGGAGCTAAAACATTTGGGACCGCACAAGGACTTAAACTCTTCTTAATCAACCCTTTATCCAACAACTCATGTACCTGCTTCCTAATCTCTTCATTTTTGTTTGGAATCATCCAGTAAGCAACTTGGTTTGGTAAACTAGCCCCTGGAGTGAAGTCAATATGGTGACTGATACTCCTTTTTGGTGGCAATTTATCTGGTAGATCATCCACCACAATGTCAATAAACTCCTGCAGTATATCCTGTATCTCCTCAGGTAATTCAGTAATCTCAGTATGGATTAACACCACTCTTGGCCTTCACACAGTTGCATATTTTACCTCATCATCTCCAATCTGCTATAAAAAATGCTTTTCCTCCTACTAGTAATGCTTTTGTTCCATCGTTTTCTGTCCTATCCTCCTCTTTCATGGGTACTACCGTATGCTTTATCCTATCATTAGAAAAATTTTAACGTTTTGTCTTCCCATCATGAAAAAATTTCCTATCATACTGACATGGTCTGCCCAACAGTATATGGCACACAACCATCGACATGATATCACAAGTTACTTTATCATTATACCTACCAATGTGAAACTCCACTTCACACTGCTCATCAACCAGCCGTTGGTGTCCTTTTTGTAACCAAGACACCCTATATGGTGTTGGGTGCTTCAATATTTTTAAACCCAATTTTTCTACCCTTTCAGTGGCTACCAGGTTGTCAGTGCTCCTGCTGTCAATAATCAATTTGCAGCATTTCCCATGTGATTTACACACAGTTCGGAACAATGATTTCCATTATGTTTGGTCAGCTAACTCTTTAGTTGGTTTCAACAATACTTTGTTTAACACTAAGGCTGCTCCCCTTTCAGGCATGTTCTCCACTTCTTGTGGTGGTGCCTCTACTTCTTCCGATTGAGCAGCATATGCTCCTCTTTGTCCTCCTTGATCACTTTTAGGACATTCAAAAGACCTGTGTCCCCACTTGTGACACTTGTAACACTGATAAGCATTTCCTCTACCTCTGCCATTACCTCTTCCTCATTGGTAAGGCCTTCCTCCTCTAGTGTTACCTTTGTTTTTAGTTGGTCCTGTAGTTTTTGAACTTCTTCCCTCTTCGTTATTGTTGACAGTTCTACCTCTGCCAAAAGACTACCCTCTTCCTTTGCCAGATCCACGTCCTCTTCTAGCATTCTACTTTCCGGTGATCTTTTCTTCTGCTTTCAAAGAACTTTGATAGGCTTCCTCTATGGACATGGGGGAAAGAATACTAATCTCATCTAATATCTCCATCCATAAGCCATTCACAAACCTTGCTGTCATTTCCGACGTATCTTCAACATAACCTGCTCATAGGTTCACTATGTAGAATTATTTCGTACACTCCTTCACAGTCATTTCTCTTTGCTTCACGTTCTGCACCTACCTATACAGAGAAATATGATAATCTTTGGGTGTAAACCTACTCTTCATCTTGGCAATCATCATGTTCCACTTTTTGATCAACGTTTTATTTGACCTTCTCTTTTCTGTCTGCACACTGTCCCACCACAGTGCTGCATGTCCCTTCAGTTTGGAGGTTATAAACCTCACCTTCTTATCTTCACTGGTTTCTTCACACTCAAAATATTTATCTAGCTCACTAATCCAGTCCAACAATACCTTCGTAGATAAACTACCATCATAATTCAAAAGCTCTGGCTTTGGCTTGTTACTTGCCAACAAAACTAATCTCAATAATTTTCTCTCTGGTCCCTCTTCGTCTAACCCATCCATTGTGGTTGTAACCTTTTCTTCACTGTCATCACCACCTTCTAGATCCCTACGCTTCCCTGCTTCCACTGCTGCCAATTGGGCACTTAGGATCCTGATTTCTTCTCGCAACCCTTCATCGGCTATACTCCTGATAGCTCTACCTCAACCTGTTCTTCCTACTTCCATTTTCTTTTTTGAGAAAAGAACTTGCTCTAATAAGAAAATTTGATGGCTATCCCGAGACGGTTATGTGGCAAGATTTACGTGGCAGCCAGGCCGTCCTTGGTGCTTCCCACGCTGGCACAAACCGAGGTTTGGTGAGGGTTTATGGTGCCTTCAATGTGCATCTGGCCCGTAGTTGGTCTCGTTTTATGTGAGCATGATGTCTATGGTATGGCTCGACCTAGGCTCATTTGCATTGTTGTTCATCTAAGTTATGCTTATGTTCCTCTGTGGCTCATCTGGCTTGGCTCTGGAAGAAGATGGGTCTCTGTTTCCCGATATCCTCTTGGTTCTTCTTTGGTTCTATTCCTCTATCATTTGCTAGTTATATGAATTATTTTCATTTCACCTGGTGTCTGTTATACACCTGGTTTTCCGTGGAGGTCTCAGGTTTGGTTTGTCATTCTGGGTATGCCTTATTTCGATTGTCTGTGAATGATTCTTTTACAATTTGTAGGTGATATTTTCTAACTAGGTTTTGGTCACATTTCATAAGACCTACGCCTGTTACTCTCGTCGATGGATTGGTTGCTTATTTGACAGGTAAAACCCCTGTTCTGATTCCACTGTTTTGCCTTCCTATAGTTTTTATTAATGACCTTGCTCCTAGTGAGCAGGCTGTGGTATCACGACACTTAAATCGTTGGTTGCACTCAAGTTGGGGTTTCAACTCGTGGATCTATTATGGAGTCTAGCCTCCCCTTCACGTATTCGTTGTCGGTCAAGTTCCTTGTTTTTTCTATGGTGTTGTTGTGTGTTATATAACTATGCTTCCTCTCTAAAAATATTCTTGTCACTATGTAGGTATCCCTCTCCTCTTTGCTATGGCTGCAAGGGGCTGGCTCTCGGGGATGAAACGTCGTGGTCCTGTCCTTGAAGATTTGGGTCTGATATGCTTAAATCGAGTAGGGTCCTTCCTTGACTGTGCTCTGCAGTTGCATTTTTGTTTCGAGCTATAATTGTTTAACGCTTGTGGTTTCAATTTGTTGGTCTGTCGATACTTGGTTGCCTCCTGTGCAATGAGCCCATCCTTACAAATTTTTTTTCTGTTCTGGGAATGTGTTTCAACCTTCGGCTTTTGGTTGTCATATCTGTTGTTTCCTTGTTTATTGCTTTGGTCTATCTAGGTTGTGGAAACCTCCTCGGCCTATCTCATTTGTATAAATGACTTTTGGTTATTTTTTTGAGGGCTCTATGTCTTAAGGCCTGTGTGGAATTTGGAAATTTATTCCTCTCTTTTGTGAACTAACTATATATATATATATTATATATATAATATATATAATATATATAGATATATATATAGTATATATATATAATATATTATATATATATATATAATATATATATATATATATATATTAATTATTATATTAGGAATATATATTATATATACTATAAATTTCTAATTTAAATAAAATAGTATGTATTTGGTAATGTACCTGGATGGTTTGGCTCTATCCTATTTGATCCTTTTAGTCTTGGTGCGTAGTTTGAATGTTAATCACACAATTTGTTGTTTAATTGATATGCATGGTAATTTATACTTGTTGCTTCTGAAACAATGAATACCTGTAAGCTTTATTTAAATTCATAAAAAAAAATTGTTCAGAGCTATGCTTTCTTTCCTTTTTTCCATCTAGATGGCAACAACCCCACTTTTGATTCTAGGTTTCCTATTTATGCTTGCTAGCAGCCTCATACTATTGAGGAACCACCCTCAGTTACATTATACTTAATTTCTAGTTTCATTCAACTTCATTTCTAACTCATTTTAAACAAATCCTATTCTAACTACTGTTCAGTTTATAAATAAAAACATTGGCTATAATAGCCTTCATTTAAAAATAAAAATAAAACTAACTAAAAGTGAACTTAATCAAAATATCTTGTCCAACTCTCGCCTCCCTAGTCAGATGCTCCTGCATCAGGCTCCCAGGGTGAATGAATCTCATGGCTCCTGTCCATGAGCTCTTCAATCGAGTACACAACACTTTGAACCTCGCCTACATCCAACCAAGAACTGTCCTCAAATGGACATCCTTCCATTTGACCAGGTACTGTAAGTACTCTTTCTGTCGAGTCCACCTGGGCACATGAGTATCCAAGATTTGTTCAATCTCTGGAGGCTTGGCTGGAGGCATCTAGTTCACCCATGACTTAGTCTCTCCGTGGGTGTCATGTGTGTGTTCTGTCGAACTGTCCTCCACATTAGCAGTAATGTAAGGTTACAGATCCACCACATTGAATATGGGTGAGATCCCTATACCCGGGGCTAGTTGTAGTTCATATGATTTGCAGAGAATTTTCGCAGTATCCTGCAACATCCTATTTTTTTCAGTTTCAACTTGTTATATTTGTGTTTAGGAAACCTTTCTTTGCATAGATGTGCCAATACCAGGCCCCCTATATTGAATTTCACTTCCCGCCGTTTTAAATCTTACTTGTGTTTATGCCTTTGGTTGTTGTCCTGTAATTTGGATTTCAGTTGTTTATGAAGTTCATTGATCACCTTCACGAAGTTTTCACCATCAACACTCCTTCATTCCAACCAATCCAAATCTCGTAACTCATGCACACCATAGGTGTGCATCCTATATAGGATCTGGAAAGGATTTCTTCCCATACTCATGTTGGGTGAATCATTATAAGCGAGCTCTGCTTGTGCGAGTACGCAATCCCATTGTCGTGAATTTTCACCAACCAAACTATGTAACAGATTCCCCAGACCTCGGTTCACCACCTTAGTCTACCCATTAGTCTGTGGGTGATAAGCTCAGTTGAAGTTTAGTTTGGTATCTAGTTTTTTCCACAAAGTTTGCCAAAAATGACTTGTGAACTTCATGTCCCGATCTAAAACAATAAACTTCTGCAAACCATGTAATCTGACAATCTCTGTGAAGAACAATTGTGCTACATGTGTGGCATCATTGGCCTTCCTATAAGGAATGAAAAGTGCCATCTTGGTGAAGTGATCCACCACCACCATGATTGAACCAAACCCGTTCTGTGTTCTTGGCAAACCTAAGACAAAGTCTAAACTGACTGAGTCCCATGGTCTGTTCGAAATAGGTAGGGGTGTATATAATCCTATATTTTGAATGTGTCCCTTTGCAAGCTGACACATCTTACACCTAGCCACAAATCTTTGTACGTATCTACACATTTTTGGTCAATAATAGAAGTGGCTCACTTGATCCAAAGTCTTATTAATGCCAAAATGTTCGGCTAAACCCCCACTATGTTTTTCCTGGATTAAGTTTTCCCTGATCAAACATTACGGAATACACAACTGTCCTCCCCTAAACAACAATCCTTCCTGTATGTTATAGTCTAGCCGTGAATTGTTGTCTCTCAACATAAGATTCTGGCAAGCTTCATACGCTTCCTTAAAGTCTGCATTTGTTTCATACAGATCCTTAAGATGCTCAAATCCTAACACCTGCACTCTGCTTTCATGTAAAATTAGATTTCTCCATCTTAACGGATCTACCACTTTGTTGGCTTGACCGCTGATGTGTTTCAATACAAATGTAAAACTCTGGAGGTACTCCACCCACTTCGCATGTTTATGGCTGAACTTGTGCTATTGCATAACATACTACAATGTAGAATTGTCTAAAAACAAAACAAATTAATTCGCCATTAAGTAATGTCTCCAATGTTTCAGTGCTTGGACCATTGCATAAAATTCTTTGTCATAAGATGTATACTTCTGCCTATTCTCATTCAACTCCTCACAGAAATAGGCCACTGGCTTGTCCTCTTGGCTTAGTACTGCTCCAATGGCTGTCCCACTGGCATCACAACGAACTTGAAAAAGTTTGTTGAAATTTGGCAACCTCAAAATTGGTCTTTCGGTGATCTTCTTTTTCAACAGTTGAAAAATATTTTCCGTTGACTCCATCCAATGAAAAGGTTGATTTTCCTTACTAATGGTATCCACCATTGGTGCACAAATCCCACTGAAATATTTTATAAATTTTCGATAAAAACTTGCCAACCCATGTAAACTCCGCACTTCTAACAAACTCTTGGTGGAGGGCTAGTTAACTATGGCTTCAACCTTTTCCAGATCCATCGTTAATTCATTTTCCAAAATCACAAATCCTAAATTAATTAATTATTTCTTTAAAAAGGTACTTCTTCAAATTTAACATCCATTTGTTTTTCTGCAGCTTTTCTAGGACATACCTGACATGTTGGAAATGTTCTTCCTCCTTCTTACTGAAAATAAGGATATCATCTAGACATACAATCAGAAACTTTATAATGTATTCCTTCAGCATCTCGTTCATCAAGCGCATGAATGTGTTGGGTGAATTTCTCAATCCAAATGGCATGATGTGTGATTCATATAGGCCTTCATTGGCCTTGAAGGTTGTCTTCCACTAATCCCCTTCACGAATCTGAATCTAGTGATATGCCCTTTTCAAATCAATCTTCGAAAAATATGCCACTCCACTCAAACAATCCATCATGTCGTCTAGCTATGGTAAAGGAAACCTGTACCTAATAGTGATCTTCTTAATTACTCAAGATTTAGTACACATCCGCCATCCACCTCCTTTCACGGGATCTAAAACAATTGGGACCCCACAAGGACTTAAACTCTCCCGAATCAACCCTTTATCCAACAACTCGTGTACTTTCTTCCTAATCTCTTCATTGTCCTTTGGACTCATACAGTAAGAAGCTTTGTTTGGTAAACTAGCCCGTGGAGTGAAATCAATATGGTGACTGATACTCCTTTTTGGTGGCAATTTATCTGGTAGATCATCTGCCACAATGTCACTAAACTCCTGCAGCATATCCTGTATCTCCTCAGGTAAGTCAGTAATCTCAGTATGGATTAACACCGCTCTTAGCCTTCACACAATTGCATATTTTACATCATCATCTCCAATCTGCTGTAGAAAAACATTTCCTCCTAACAATAATGCTTTTGTTCCACCATTTTTTGCCATATCCTCCTCTTTCATGTGTACTAGCATATGCTTTATCCCATCCTTAGCAAATTTGTAACAGTAACCATCTTTCTTTCGCACTAACACAATAGGTGATCCACACGGTGATGTGCTTGGTCGAATAAACCCTTGATCAAGCAACTCCCATACCTGCTTCATTATCTCTGCATCCCCTAGAGTTGATAACCTGTACATTCCAATGTTAGGTAGTGGTGCATCTTGCTGCAAATAAATCTCACGTTCTATCTCTCGCTTGGGTGGAAGCACTTTAGGCTCTTGAAAAAAAATATCATAATTGAAAACAACTTTAACTATATTTGCTTTCTGTTTAGGGTTATAGTATTGGAATGCATTGGATTTATCAATATCCTTTGATTTTACGATCACAAGTAAATTTTTTTTACTTGAATTTACAATTATTTTCATCTGTCCTAAATTTATGAGAGAGAAATTATCTTTGAGTTTATGATCCCTTACAATATATTTAGTTCCATCCTTAGTGAGTTGATATTATTTTCAGTTCGATAGAAGATAGAATTACTATCATACAAGTATGGACTTCCTAATACAATTCCACATATGTCCAATGGGACTATGTCTAACTCAACCTCATATACAAACTTTGACCCAATAACGAAATGAAGTTTACATTTTTTCGTAACTTGTAGCTTAGTTTTATCACACACCCAACCTAATGGATATGGCTTTTTATGAGCTTTTGTTTATAGACCCAACTTCTTTAAAATTGCTTCAAAAATCAAATTAACTTGTGACCCACTGTCAAATAAATTATCAATTTTAGTATGCTTGGAAATGACTATAATATGAAATAGGTCATTTATTTTCCTCTCATCATTATCATTATCAACAGAATGCGAAGAAGTACTTGTAGATGGTTTAGAATCTTTACCTTTTATACCTGTAGCTGTAACCTTTGTCTCGTCACCTAAATCTGAACCCAAGTCCTTTTCAATAGCAGCAACATTCTTTCTCTCTTTACTCCCAAACTTCTTAGGCTTCAATTTTGGATGCAATGACCAGTAGTGTTCCTCATCATGTCCTTCCTTATTACAATAATGCATGAAGGTTTATCCTTCTTCATAGTGTTTGTTTTCTTCTCCTTCCATTTAAGTTTATTTTTGCCTTTATTCTTACTTTCAATAAGTTTGGATGATTTCCCAACATCTTGGGTTACATTTTTTCCTCTATCTTCTAGATGAGTTCCTTGAATCGATACATCATCTAAGATAGTTGGATTAAAGATAAGTATATAATGCTTCGAATAACTATGAAGACCACCTATGTATTTCAACAATGTCTTTGGTGAGTCCAATGGTATGCCTAGTGTTAAAGCTCTCTTACGGAATTCCTGAGTATAACTTTGAACACTTTGACTTGTTAATTGATGTAGTGTTTGCCAAATCATCATTGTTTGTTGCATATAAGCCAAAGCATAAAATTTCTTTTTAATAGTAGAAACAAGTTCATTCCAAGTTGAAATGATTTTATCATGCTTTTGGAGATCTGCTTGTGTCTTGCCTTCCCACCATCCAAGTGCAGTTCCTTCAAGTCAAAGGCTAGCAAGATGGATCTTCTTTCTTTCTAAAACAAGTTTCTACACCCTACAATATACTTTAATTTGTCTTATCCAATTATCAAGCTTTTCAGTGTTAAGTTCTCCATCATAAATTGGAAAATCAAATTTTACATCTAATTTGATCAAAGAGGATTTCTTCTTCTTCTTCTTAGAAGGACTAGATTTGTGAGAAGAAGAGGATGATGAGGATGATGATGATGACGATGGAGATGGTGGAGGAAGTATACCTCCCTTTCCCTTATCTTCTTGATGTTTAGGTGATGAAGTGCCTTCATATTTGTTCTTCTTAAACTCGTGATACATCTCTGAAACACCATTGAACGTATTGTCATGAAACTATCCCAAAATTGAGATTCTGACCCAAGTGGAGTTTCATCTGCCATCCTTCTTTGTGAAAAGACCCTTCCAATATTTGGATTCGCCTCAATAAGTTCACCTTCGCCTCATCCAAGCCTAAACCTATTAAGCATTCAAATATCCACACAAACTTGTCAAACCTTAAAAACCTTGCCACTCTAATACCACTTGATCCGTTAATGAAAAGGGTATTATAATCTATGTGTGAATTCACTTATGTTACTTAGTGCAACGGATCGAAAATATTGCGAATAACATAAACACATAGATAGCTTGAAACCACATTCAAACACATCAACACAACCAAATTTAATAAAAGAGTTCACCAGACTTTTTGGGGACATCTCTTGGTCCTTTCGCTTCCAGTGTTGACCTCTTTATTTTCTCTTCAAATTGTTGTCACAGGTCTGAGCTCAAAAATAGAGTCTCAAATAAGAAAATGGACATCGCCACTACGTTTAGCTCGAAATTTCAAGTCAAACAAGTATAAACTTAGCCATATTTGGCCATTGTGACCTCCAGACCCCCTGGAATAATCCAAAACCACCTTTGTACCAACAAAACCACCCTCTATTTGGAAAAAAACCACCTCGGCCTACATAAAACCACCTCGTACTATGCACTAGTGGTAGGGCGGGTTCGACACCTACAATGGTTTATTAAAAAATTGTTGGCTTGGTTAACCAAGTCCCACCCTTCGGCATCTTGGTTCTGTTTTGGTGATATGGTATTGATATACCATATGTAGTTGCAATTTGCGGTGAATGTGGGATAATGTGATAACATAAAATCAAAGGACCGATGGTCGTGGGGTTTACCCCGACCATCAGTCTTTTTTCAGTGGAGATCCCAACACCAAAATAAATACAAGTTTATCATATCCATTATCAAGTCATGTATGATCCAATGGCTATCACGTCACCTATTCGCCAACTATCTTGGCCGATCTCCATTGTCGATCAATCTCGCGTGAATTCTTGGACGAACAATATCAGATCGAGAGCGCACAAGAAAAGAGGTTTTCTCGTGCTACGTGTCACCCACTAAGGTTAATCACTTGAAATTTAGGAATACAGTTTACCATTTTATAAGCGCGCGAGATACTGCTTACCACTTACGAATACTACTCCTTTGTTTTGCTAACACGTGGCTTAATTTGATCTCTTCATTTCTTAACTTTATTTTGCACAACTTCATCCTAGCCGTCTATCTACCTCACTCTCATTTGTTGATCTGACTGATCCAACGAATGTGCTTCGCTGCTCTGGTACCACTTTCATCTGCATTTGAAGACTTTGATCCAGAGGCAAAATTGAATCAATTTTGGATCAATACTAAAGGTGGAACCATGACATTGCAAAACAAATAATGAGAATATTATAAGGTCTCAGGGAGAATATAATTAGTTTAATGATGTGATATTATAGTGTTTGAATCGGAATCAAAAGAAAATGCACTAGGGTTAACTAGTGGTGGTTTAAGGTCTTTCTCCCACAAGTGCAACAAGAAGAAGCACATCAAATATTATTTATATGGAGAGTTTAGGAAAATAAAATTATCTACCTTTAGTGGTGAAGAGAAATCAAGAGAATAAGTTGAGGCATGAATTTTAGGAATGAGGACATACTTTTAGGTACATGAATACTTTGAAAACATAAAAGTGAGATGGGTTATTTTCAACATGAATGTAAAAGATTATATATGGTGGGAGGATGTCAAGAATGTAAAGAATATTAGTGAGATAAATATCACCTAAACATAATTTGACAAGTGTTTTTGATAGATCTTTCGAAACGTTATTATGATGGAAAGATTCAAGCAATTTCTTGATCAAATTTGGGCAAATGACTATGGACAAATATGCAAGTAATTTTTTGGAACTTTTCAAATATGTTCCATATATCAAGAATAAAAAAGTAAAAATCCAACATTTTCTCAGTGGACCACCTCAATCCTTTAAAGGAAAAATTGAATTTAAGAAGAGTAAAACTCTTGATGAAAATATCATGAAGGTCAAATACCACTATGAAAAGAGTAAAGTTATAACAAAATTCAGCAAAAAATGGAAGGGAAATGGAAAATAATAGAATGAATAAAGAAAGAAAGGGTTCAAAACTTAGGCAATATAGAAATCAATCCAAGTGGCTTAAGGCTAAACATCCTTAAAAAAATAGATTTCAACATAATTTTCCACCTTAGAGTATAAATATGCTACTGGAGTCAATTAAAGGGATGCTAATGGAGCCTTGGAAGGACATGTAGAATTTTGTAGATGTGGAGAAGAACATTCACTGATTTATTTCCCCCATAGACAATAGAAAATTGGGACTAATCATAACCTTCAAAAATCTACAATAGTCAATGATGATGCAATGACCAATCCTAGAATTTATGTTGTAGTTTAGTCTTGACATGTTGACTACCAAGCATCAACGATGGAAATTGGTGGTAATATTGTTATGGTCATAGTTATGTAGTGGCTAAAATTGTTGACTCCTACAACTCTTAAACATATGCACATAAAGAATCATTGCTAGTGTATTTAGCTACATGAACTAAAAGAAAGGTAAATAATATGGTTGAGTAATGACCCTTAGATATTAATGTATTACCCACATGGGAAAACATAAATATATTACCATGGAGATGATTGGCATGGATTGGCTAGTAGCTCATAGACTGAAGCTAGATTGTTTCCATAAAATGTTTTATTGCATACATGATAATAAGAAGAAAAAAACATTGAAAAGTAGCCTAAAACCCCATCCTCATTGAACATATTTAAACATTAAAATTAAATAAGAGCTTAACGAGAGGTTTCTGATTTCATATGATTCATTTATTGGTGACAATCAAAGGTGAGGGATCAAGGCTTGAAGATTATCCAATATTTCAAGAATTCAAGGATGTATTTCTCAATGTTCCACCAAGGTTTCAGGACGAGGGGGCGAGGTAGTGAGGGGGCGTGAGAGCGGCCTATGCAAAATCTCCCCACCATTTTTTAGGAAACGTGGGGGAGTGTCAAGGTCTTAAAAACTTATAAATATAAAATATAATTTATTAATTGAGTCCACTATGACAATTTGATTTGAATTGAAAAGCTGCAAAGCATGATCATTGATAATAGGAATTCATTATCTAAATTTCTAATATCATATAAAATAATAAATTTAAAATTCTAATTTATAATCATACATCAATGATCATACATTATAACAAAATACGAAGACAACAATACCACCATCTTCAGCATTCTGATAATACACAGCAAACCTCAACAATGTCGTTGTAGAAGATCACTGTAGATCTATTCTTCCTACATCTCTGTTATTAATAAAAGATCTCAATCTCAGAATCTTAACACTTCTGTCCTCTGCAACTTCAACAATATGTTATTAAGGCAACTTTGTTCAGTTCTAGGCCAAACTGCTATAATCATTGGTGAGTTTTGCCCATCTGTACATAGTATCAATTACAAGGATATACAAAACAACAGTGTTGTGTTATGCTCGTGTGAATTCTATTGTCAATTGTATTCTTGTTGAAGAGTGACTGTTGTGCAGACTCCTGATGGCATAACAAGATGCTAATGCCTCTGTCCACTGATGCACTCTTGTGTCTAGAACATTACTCATACTTCTATCATAACTCCAAAAATCTACAATCTAAACTTGTAGCTTCCATATCTGACAACTTGGCTATATGTATTATAGCTTCTACTCCTTTACTTCGAAACTCTTGTTTAAATTCAAATTATAATGACCTCAAGGATTACTGTAACTTGATTATACAGATACTTGTAAGGCACCAGTTAGGGTTACTTAGAGAAATAAAAAATACTTCAACGTGATCGGTGTGTCTTTTAGAAAGTAAGCACTGCCACACAAAAGTTAAGTTAATTTGATGCTGAACTTCTTTGTCTTCTAATATTTCTTATCGTCACAAACTGAATTCTTCACAAGAGGGAGCCTCTGATGTTGATCATCCATAGTGAATCTTGAAGAGTCAAGATTTGAGAGAAGCAGAGAAGCATTGATTAGTAACCACTTTAGGGATGATCTCCTCACAGAATGTGTAGGGTAATATTGAGTAGCAACCACAGATAAATGAATTTGTTTGGATCAAACTCAAAATTTGTCTAATCAGAGGGCCGACGGTTCATAGTGATAGAAATCCTCAAGATCTGTCTTCAATTTGGTCTAATATGTTCACTCCAGAATTCCTGCAAATAACCGAATCACATTACCCATGTGATAGCCATATCAAAGGTCCATTCTGCAATCTGCAATGTTCCAACAGATGTCATCGAGGTTCCATGCATGGGAGTGATCAGATCTAGTAATAACAACTCACACAACGCGTGAACGCTGTGTGTGTTGTTATGTGTTCACCCTGTCATTTTTATAACATGAAACAACAAAATTCCAAAACCCTATGCTTAGTTTAACTATTAATTAAAGATTAGTTTTGGGGGTTAAGTTAATTAAAATCATTTTTTTTTTGCACAAACATGTGCCACGCCCCCCCCGCCCCCCCCCCCCCCATCCCTCACGTCCCCTTTTTTAAAAACGCCTCCTCAGGAAAGGGAAACGACTCCTTGGCACGTCCCCCTGAGTTTCCTCATTTTAAGGGGCATGGGGAAACGTTCCCTATTCGTCCCCAAGTCCCGGGAGCATGGGGGAGCGAGGAAACTATACCCCTGGGGGGGGGGAGTCCCCATAGAACACTGGTATTTCTAGATGAGATGCCTACTTGACCTTTTAAGAGAGAGTTTGAATTGAAAATTGATGCAATGTTAGGAGTTGCAGAAACATCTAAATCTCATTATAGAATGAGTACTCTTTAACTAAAAGAGTTGAAGATGCAGTTACAACAATTGTTAGATAGATTATATATTAGACAATGAGTGTCTCCTTGGGGGCACTAGAATTATTGGTGAATCTTAGATTATGCATTGACCATTGACAACTAAACAATATCATAATAATTAATAATTATGCATTAATTTGGATTGATGACCTATTTGATTAAGTAAGAGGGAAAATAATAATCTCAACGATTAACCTCATATATGGATATCATTAAGTTAAGATCAAGGATGAAGATATTTCCAAGATAGCTTTTAGATCAAGATACAATCATTATGAATATGTGGTGTTACCTTTTGGACTTACCAATGCACTAGATATGTTCATGTGTCTTATGAAAATTATCTTCAACCAATGTCTAGATCAGATCATTTTCATATTCATTGATGAAAATCTCATCTACTCAAAATATAAAGAAGAACATGGTGCGTATATCGAAACAGTCTTAAAATTATTAAGTGGGACACTTTTATATTGCAAGTTTAATAAATGTGATTTGTATTAAAGATAGGTCCATTACATGGGACATGTCATCTCAGAATAAGGTATTGTATTGGATCTAGAAAATATTAAGATAATCATAGATTGGCCCACTTTGAGGAATATGAAGTGGTGATATCATTTTGAATGGGTTTTGTAATAATCTAACATTTAATTATTACAAAAAAATTAGATATCTCTCATTAATTAAAAAAATAAATTAAATTAGGCTAATCAATCTCAATCTCAGAGTTAGATAATCTTAATCTCAATGGTAAATAGTTATTTAGTAACTCAGTAATAATAAATCCAATAATTTAAGAAAAATTAACCCTTAGAGTATATATTTTCAATATATTAATGAGAGATATTGTGATGAATTGTCCAATAAAATATTTATAATAATTTGGAAATCAAAACATGTTTGTATTTAAAATTTTCATTTTTACTTCTTATTATTACCATGTAGTGTTCCCACACAAGAATATGTAAAACTCTTATAAAATCTAAAAAATTGATTTTTATGTGAATATCCATTAGCCTTATTCTTTTAAGCGAAAATTTTAAACTAATAATATATTAGTACAACCGTATTAGTAAATATAGTTGATGTAAGTAGATAAGCATTGAACAATTTCCTTATAATCAGATGTAAGTATATAGGCATTGAACAATTTCCTTATAATCACTTCTCCTTTTAGGATTTCACTATGAATTTTTTATATAAAAAATAAAAAATAAAAATAGTTAAAATAACGTTAAATTACTCTCGATCACACATTGAACGACTTGCATCACACAATGAATTTGTTTCATTTCTGAATAATTTAAAACATCAAGATTATCATGAAAGTAATGTAGTCAAATTATAAATAAATTAAAAAATCAAGAAACCATGTGCAACAACAATTGCAGAAATAATAAATCAATAATAATATTACTTGCCTTAACTGTTGTTCTTGGATTTGAATAAAACAAAGAGTTAAAGTTAAGTTCATATAGTAACGCTGAACATGATTTTATAGAGTATATTGTAATTAGTTTAGGTAAAAATGCTTTGAATCTTAACTAGTTTGCCAAAGTTTATTAAGGCCGCGATAAAATTAAATATTAACTAATTTTGTTAGAGATTAAGAATTATTTTTTGAATTTTTAGAAATTGAATTTATAATTTGTGATTGGTGGATGACTAATTTTATGTGGTTTAAAATCAAATTTTCAAAACTAAAAAAAAAATTCTCTAATCGCCAAATATCCTCATAAATTTATTAATTTATGGATTTTTCCATAATTGATATTTTTTTCCAAAAAAAACAGTTGTCATTATGTTTCGGGCTTTTACTAACCATAGAAACTAGCTTATTTAAATTACAAAAGTGGTAAGAAGCAATGTTACACTAATTTTTCCTTGTTGATTTTCTTTATATTTTTCCATTGCTAATTTTTATTATTGAATGGACTTGGTTCAAGCATTTTTCTCAACAAACCTTACTTATATTATATATTTTCACAATTCAATTTTAGATCATGATACAATATAAAAAATAAAATTTAAATCAACACTACAATAAATAAGTTTTTGTCTTTTGTCTTCACAATTTTAATCATAACTTAAGAATATAAAATAAAAAAATAAGTTTTAGGAATCTTTTGCAGTCACACTTAATCCTTTGTGTAGCTAAATTTTTTATTTTAATATACTGAACATTATATTTTTCTATAATAGATGCTTTATTGCATATGAATTCTTTGCCACCGTATCAATTTTCTTTTTCCAACATAAAAATTCTACCATAGATTATTTATTTGACATTGAATTATGATGAGTATAAATTTAAAGTTAAATAAAAAATTTGTTACAATAAGTAGATTTCTTTATTATATATATATATATATACACACACACACACATAGCAGAAAAGTAGTTATTCTCTCTTATTAGATCTCATAAGCTAAAGTTGGAATAAAAGTGGCACAAGAACATTTCAATAAATTCTTAACTTCTGTAACAAACGATGATGTTGGGGATAATATTTCATGTAATGTTATCTATGCACCTATTTCTCTTTCACTCCAAGCTTATCTAGTCCATTAATTACTTATGCTATTTTCCTTCATTGTATTCAAATGTGTTTCATTTTTATATTTATGAATTTGTTCACGTATTCAATAATTTCAATCGATTAATTTTTTCATAAAAAAGAGGTACTAAACAGCAATGTTGCATATAAACTTATTATTTACTTATTTAATTAATAGTTACCCACCGTCCTCAATCCTAAACCCAAACCCAAATCCAAACCCGATTCCGCTCTTGAGTTAAATCAGGCTTCAATAAAATTGAGAGTTAATACCATAGTGAAACTTGGCATATTTTTAGTTATTGGTCACTTATAATCCTAATCCCAATCATGTTTCTCCTCACAATTAAATCAGGGAAAATGTGCTCCAAAACCAAGTAAAATATTCTGTAAATTCAACCAGTAAAAAGAAACCTGAGGTCCTACACCATATTTCCACATAACTACACCAAAAGCCACCAATTTCTATATCCCCCGACTAAATTGAGAGTCTGGTAAACGATTCAAACGGAACACAAAATTTAACGGGCTTCAAAGAAATTTCAATCTTTTTCGACATTGGAAACTCGAAAATTTTAACCGTTTTTTTTAACCCAGGCCTAAAATAGTTTCCCTTTTGTCATAAGGATGAATATTTTTTTTTTCACACATGGTGAATCGGTAACTATCAAGCTTGATCTAGGGGAGACCCAGGATCAAACCTCATAGCTGCCACTATAACACCAAGAGTATAACCAACCACCTATAGATCGGATATACTAAGATCCTATGATTTTAGCAAGAGCAGACTCATCGGGAGGGGAGTCCGCCCCTTTAGCCACCACCATAACAGGTCACTGTACTCCATGAGATTTGAACCGAGGTCTCCTGGAGAAGAAGACCCACCATTAAACCGCACATCACTGTACGTCATAAGGATGACTATTAGTTCTAAATAAAAACTGAATGCATGGAACTTGCAAGAACCTGTTGCGCTTAAAACTAAGGTAGGGTGCATTAAACACTAGACCACATCCAAACTGCAGACCTTTTTCTTTTTCAATCAGCTATAAAACACATGAATCACTGGAGGATGGGTGTATCGAAACTACACATTACAAATAAATGCAGAAACGAAGAAAGAATACGAGAGTTAATCTTAGCGTAAATTTAAAGGGCAAATCATTAGTTATTGATTGATTTTAATGATTTCTAGAAGGATGAAAAACCAAAGATACTAAGATAATAAAATTCATAGCTCATTTGATTTTAATGATTTCTAGAAGGATGAAAAACCAAAGATACTAAGATAATAAAATTCATAGCTCATCTTCATACTCTTTTTTCGATATTGGATTTTTGTTATGGATGTTGACCAGAAGACTAGAAATCTGGTTTATTAAAACCTCGCTAAATATATGGTGCATGTTGTTGAATTTCAAACTGTTATCATATTTCATGTAGATATTCTCTAAGTTGCACATTTCGTTATTTAGTCTCCACAACACTTATATTTTATAATAGGTAGGGTTTCTCCCCAAACTTCCTTGAGTACCCTCCACTTAATAGTCTCACATTTCATATAATGCATTCACGTCCTCATCTGTTTGTACAACAAGAAAAAACAAAGAATAACCTTATGTTCAAAACCCATTGATAATAATAAAGCTTGCAATGCCTACAACCAACCCTATATTCATCGATCTCTATATGGTCCGACAATGCCCTTTCATCTCCTAAGCACAATGTTAGTCAAAATAAAAAAAATATACCAGAATAGTGGTGTTGATAATCCAATGCCAAGAAATACATTTTAAAACAAAAGCTTATCCATTAGAGTGGTCCCAATCTTTAACCTAAGGCTTCAAAGTCTATTGCAAAAGATAAAATGAAGAACCTAAGTGATATGCAAATCATACTTGAAAATATAAGTGCCAAGTTTCAGATCCACCTCATGCCACTTCTCTTTCAGAATATAGTATAAGCCCATGTGAGTGGTCGAGTACATGACATGTTGGAGAATGGTTGTAGAGACACTGGAAAAGAGCGTAGATACTCACTCGTCTGAACCACACTGATTAAGTCACAGTTATAGCATCAAGTGTGCCATAAAAGTTAGCAACAATACAACAAAAGTTGGGCAATAGTAGTAGAGCACAAAACTTATAGAAGTGAATCTTTGAAAACATTAGATTAGTTATCAAAATTCACTGAGTGAAATCATCAAATAATTTAGATGACGAAATATGAACTTAGTTTGGATCAATTTATCTCGAGGGAAATTTTCTTGTTGGAATTGTTAGTTTTTCTTAGGGATATATTGTTATTTTATTTGATAATTGCATTTCTACATTTACAAATTGAATTCACCCCATAACATGATTACATTATTTAGATTTATATCATTATTCAACAACATATGCAACTATTTATAAAGAACAATATCATCAACAATGTAGAAAAACATAAAGGAATAATAGAATAAAAGCATTCACACATAAAGATACTAGGAATGGTTGGAGACCAGGGAAAACCCCACTATGGGGAAACCCTTTCAAATTCCTCTTATTTGGATTGTAAATGAATGGTTTAACAAAAGAGAATACAATGATACATATCTTGATCCATACAATTATTTAACAACAAAAACTACACAATATCCATGAAATGAACCCAACAATGCTTATACTCAAAATTATAATTATGAAGCTTGTAATGAACTATCCCTATCTATCAAACACTGCAGTAAATGATCGAAATATTATTACAATTGAAATTTCATCATTTATGTCTTGGTGCCATGAAGGAGGAGTCATGCGTGTGACAGGGAAGGTTTTAGTCACTCCCTCGAGCCAATAAGCTAGTGACTACAGTCTACAACCAAGACTCGAAAACCCTAGATGTTGGTCGTATAGAGGAAGAGATCTTTGTGTGACTAAGGTGCTTTAGTCACAAGGACAAGTCTTGTAATGAGCGACTGCAATAGGGATCTCTTTGTCATGTGCCTGCGACTGAGGCCCAAAACCCTAAAACATAAATGCAAGCTTCAAACCCTACAATTTCATCTTCAAGAGAACTTGTTCCTCTGTGGACGAGCCTCAAACCTATGCGAGCCAAACACCAAGATAGAAGAGTGTCACATGATGATATCAAAATGAGGTAGAGGTCACTTATATTTATATCCTTCAAAGGGTGTCCACTTAGCTTTATGGTCGACCTTATCAAATATGAACGTGTGATTTTCTTCATAGGTACACTTTCCCTTATTTGTTTTGAGTGAACTTTAGGTCAATTTTGGTCCTCTCAAGAAGAGGAATTCAATGCAATCATAATATCCATAAAATGATTGTCCAAAGTGGAATTCGATTGCAATTGCATATTTTAACACTCTCTCTCAATTAGGGAGAATTCCACCTACATCATGTCATGTGTATATTGTCATCCAATCATCTCCAATCTCAAGTATCTCATCATCGTGTATCATCATTTTTCATCTCAATTCATCTCTTGCTTGTTCCTACTTAACTTTTGATTGTCCCTGCTCATATGTTGAAATTCTTGAATCTAAAAGAAGAATAATTTATCATCGGAGGGTAGCATAAACTACCACCCTCTATTCATCATAAATCCATTGCTATCACCCCGAAATCTATGTCAATGGAGAGCCCAATGGTACCACCTAGGAACATCGGCAAGGAGTGAGATTTATGACCCACATCAACATAAGAGAGTTTAGCTCAAACTGAAACAACATCGGAGAACATATCATCAAGGATCACATCTTAGCCAAGAACCACATTAAGGAGCACATAACAACTAGGAACCACATTAGGGAGCACATCTCAACCCGAAATATCATGGGGTGCTAAACATCTACGACCCCATATCGAGCAATAAGTGATATAGGGGAGCTACTACTGAACATGTTGAAAACAACAATAAGAAATGTTAAAAATAACATCAAGAAAGATCCTAATTTAATTTTTCCTTGAATCAAATTAGGAGAAAAACTGTACTTCCACATCTCATGAGAACTTGTGTTACTTAATTTACTTAATTTGACTTAGTTGGCTCAATTAATTCAATTTAAGGGTCTAACCAGAGTCATGTAGAGTGTATCCTACATTATAGGAGCCTTGGTTGAGCTTATTTTAAGTTGTAATGAATTAATTCAGTCTAACTAAGTTAAATTAAGTTAAACTAGTTCAAACTGGTGGAGGAACTAGTGGGAGGTCTAGTAGTGGGGTGTTGCCTATAGTGGAGTGTGGTACTACCTGTAGTGATCAACTAGAAAGCTAAAGATTCACTCATAATTAAGTCATGCATGTTAGATCTGATAAATACCTAGTTGAGGTTAGAGTTAAGGGAAAATATACTACCAATTGTATAATCGTTTGATTTATACAGGCGATACATGCAGTTAGATGAAGGCCTATGAGGATTGCAAAAATTCATATTAAGGAATTTCCCTAATTAATATGGTGCTAATTTCTTGATGAAAACCCCAAGAAAGTAGGAGCTTGGAAGGCTAGGAAATTGGCTAAGTGTTGGCCAGAGTCAGCCTAGGAAGAAGTGAGACAAATAGAGATAGTGCAGAGGTGGCTCAGTCTTGAGAGAAGAGTTGTAATCTCTCGTATTTTCTAACTAATACAATATACAGATATAAGGGATTTTTAGCTGATGAGTAGAGTATATTCAAGTCTATTATTTTAGAATATTACAATAACCAGTTTGAATCTACGAGGAATTTGTACATGATATCGAAGTCAAAATCACTATAGAAGAGGGGAACACGAACTTGTCTTTTACAAGTGAAATTGAATTTGTAGTATCATACTTCATAGTTAGCAGGATGTCCTTCTATGGATTAAGACTCAAATATTCCCTTGAGGGTAGTTTGAATTGTATTGCTTGGAACGACGGGATGTAGGCAGTTTTGGAGGAAAACGGGTTTAAGGAATTCATAGGCAAAGATATTCCTAAGCCTCCAACAGTTGATGCTTGAGATCTGACAAAGTGGAGAAAATGTGTTGCAAAGGCGAGAAGGATTATCCTAGAAGGAGTTCGAGATCATATTGTCTCAAACCTCCACAGTAAGGAGACTCCATATGCGATGTGGAAGGCCTTGACAGACCTATTTCAAAACAATAGTGACCATAGGAAGTTGGTACTAAAGGGCAAGATCAGAAAAATAAATATGGAGAAGGGTGATACAATACCAAAATACTTGAGAAAGTTCACCCAATGTCGCGATGAGCTTGGAAGTGTTGGTGTTACAGTTGTTGAAAATTATTCTATATGAATGTTAAAAAATGGAACATCAATGCTTTAATCAATTATTAGTTGCCAAGCTAATTTCAACAATATCTCTTCACAACTTCTTGAAATTCAGTCAGAGTGTCCAAGGATTTTCATTTCCACTTTCCAAAATCTATTTTCAAATGCTTCACAATATATATTTTCTTTTCCAAACTTTAGAAAGCGATTCACCATGCCATGATTCGTTATTTCAAGCTTCAGAAGCCATCTCTCTCTTACTTTGATCACCAAAGGCTCATTACTTGTCAAGAATAGATCATCAGTATATAAAAACCAAAATCAAATTCATAACTTGGACCCCTTTTGAAATAGAGGTTTCGATGGGCACATCTTCTTGGATTCATCATATGACCAGACATATCAGGCTCAGGGATCTTGCTTCATATAAAACTTTCTAAAAACATAACACTTTATAAAACCAATATGTTTAGTCTTACATAGATAAATATTAAGAAATCAAATAAACTAAGTAATTTTGTCAAAGGTTGGATGCCAAATCAAAATTAATATAAAAATCATCAATATTACTATAAAAAATTCTTTAGAATGGGTGACAGGTAGAGCTCACATCAAGTTGTGACTTCATTTATCAACAAATTATCATTTACTAAATAATCTCAAACCATAGTTCGTCAAGTCATTCTCATGATCATAATATAATTCACTAGATCCAAATTCATTAACAAAGAATAAGTCATGCACGTTCCATCCATTTATTGTGATATTACTTCACACTGAATCACACATATTTATACTTCAATGAGGCCAATACAAAACCATTATCAAATACCCATATTAGTCACTAAAATATACTACGCCCATTTAGTGTTGTTATCAAGGAAAATCATTAGTTGTCAAATCAAATCATTAGTCATCAAGTCAAATCTAAATTTTCTATCACAGAGAGATCTATAGCCCAAAACGTATCTCAATCATCAAGTAAAAGTTCTAAATTATTATCAATCATCATGTAAAATACTGCTTATCTATATTAATTATCGAAAATCATAATGACATATTAATATGCATATCCTGGTCACCTCCAAACAAAATTTTAGCCAACATATTCACATTATAATAAGTCAAACATTCAAACTTCCCTGCTCATATAAATTTTTGTTGTTTGCTCCATGCTTGTAGGAATGACATCCTTCAGGTGTACTTCTAATTTTATACACAGAGCTTCACTCTTGTGTCCTATAGGTATATTCACACCCATAGGCCTTTCTCCATGCGATTGGTAGGCTACAATTGCAACCTTAGGCTTTTCTTCCATGCGACTGAGGCTTAGAGTAAGGGAAAACTCTATCTTCTCAGATCAGAACTTTGTTGCAGATTAGATATTTGTCTATTCATATCCATAAATCATAATTCAACAATAAAGAATATACATATAATGTAAATAATAATGGAAGTAAGTATCTTATGGAGAGATTCTCCTTCTAAATGGGAATACACTTCAGTCATCTTCATTCATGCCATCAATCTACCTATATTTCTATCATGCACCAGTAGATCTGTTAGATCATAAAGTCAGACTATATCATATAGTTAGCATGACCATTACAGCATGAAATCAATATTTCATCAAGGGTTAGTGTCAAATAGCTAATAGGAGTATACTTCAAGAATCACGATCATAACATTACTTCTTTGTCAAATAACTCAAACCATCAAGTCAGGGTATTCAATTTTACCATATGCCATAATGACTAAGCACATTAAAACATAACCATGGTCAACAAAAAATCCTGAATATCAATCCAAGTGTTATGCTTTTATCATCATGGATACCATGCTTTTCACAAACAATATAAATAGTATCAAGTTACCATCTACTAGAATCAAGGTGCTAGCCTTGTTTATGGGATCAAGATATTCAAAATGATGGATGCTATCCACACATCAAGTATACCACTATATCAAAAATCAATATTAATTAGTTTCATAGGATCAAGAAATTCGTCATGTCTAAAAGGTAATATACTTGTTTACTGTTATTGTAGCGGCTACAACCACCCCGCAAAATTTTTCCTTAGCTTCATTTTGGAGCCTCCCTACTAATGTTTAATAGCAACATGTATTTCTTCGTGAAGTACACAAGCTTTATTGTTTTTCTTGTAGAATGACAACCTATCCATCAGAGCTTGTTGCATTCCCCTCACAGGTTGTTCTTCCAAACTTGGTCCAGTTGTAGGTTGAGCAACTCCCTCAAGAAATTGTGCAATTCTAGAGGGAAACCAGTCTTCCCTCCAAAAATTTGTGCAGTTCTATCTAGTAGCCCGTTGGGCTCCAAAATTGCACAATTTTGCCTGCCACTGTTCATTGAGAAGATTGCGTAATTCCTCCTGGAAGGGTTGCTCAGCCCAGAAATTGCACAATCTTGGGTAGCAGTCAGACGCTCTGACCAAAAATTGTACAATTCCTCTGGGCAGCCAACCTAGCTTCCTCCCAGAAATGCACAGGTTTTCCTCCCAACTGAGCAGACTACTGCATGTGCAGTCAAGTTGACTAGTTCCCTCCGGGACCAAGCAAAATTGATTTGCATGCATGGTCTTCTTCTCCCAAGGAAACATGCAAAGGAATTCCTTGATTAGAGATGTACTTTCATTAGGAGGTTGCATGCAAGGATCATTTTAGAAACCTCCCACCAAGTGTCGCTCTTCCTAGATTTGTGGCATGTGCGTCACATCTTCGATTTTATCAGAAATCATGAACCAGATGTTGTAGAGTTCATTCCTCACATCAACCTTGCAGCTCTAACATCCCATGTTGCATCTAGGAGACATCGACACATTTTTCTTAGTTGTTTTGGGGTAAGCCGGCCTTTTATGTCTTATGTTGCATTTCTGGTTATTTTTGTGTTTCGTTTCATATGAATGGTGTCTGCTTGATTTCAGTGAGTTCTTGTTGTCACTTAGATACATATTAGCTTTTACTAGCACCATTTCAGTTTTCATTAACATCTCACTGCTGTCGCATGCATGAAACTGTTTTTCATGAACGGTCGTTGATTCGATGACTTGGTTCATCCACATGCATGTTGTTTCATTTGCTAAATATTTAATCCACTGTTTGCATGTACAATCATTCACTTATGCTTACACTGAGTATCGCCATGCATTCGCATTCACATTTGCTTTTAGTTACCTGTCGGCGGGTCTAGGCAACCTTGGCCCAGACTCTGCCTCACCAAGACGACATCATGCAATCCTAAGAGGGAAGGCTCAGTCTTCCTCTCAGGAAATGTGCATTTCTTCCCACTGACTTTCCTGCAGTCACGCATTGCATAATTCTGAGGGACAGTGACTGATGGCCTAGAAACTTACATAATGCAGTCATTGAGCCTACAACCATTGCTAGCCGAGATTGTGCATTGTGCAATTCCAGCAGTCAGCAACCAGGTTGGATTGTGCATTTTCATAGTTCCAATTGTCAGTCAGCCTCCTGACAGCTCGGACAATGCCTTGCATAGTCTTGGTAGTCAGTCTCTCGACCTCCCGATGGAAATTGCATAACCTTCATGATTAGGCAAATAAGTATATTGCAAGTCAGTTCTCAAGTTCATTTTGGTTTTCGATTGACAAATTTCTTGCAATGTGTGTTGCCATGTGTCCAGGTATCGCAGGAATTCATCTGCCTCTCTGTAGTACATGTACAATGGTTTCCAGGAGAGCAGAGTCAAAGACACCATTCAGAGCACACTTGGGGATGTAGTCGATCAAGTGTCTATGGATTTACCTAGCCACGAAGAAATCAAGGTGTTCATAGACAAGGATATCAAGATATGATGGCAGCAACATCACAACAAGCAACACCATGAACAGTAGTTGAAGGTAACATACTGGATGCAACGAATGAAAGAGGAATTTTGTTGGCAACACAGAGGCGGAACAAAGTTGCGAGCTCATGCCAATCCACTTGTGATGAAAGAAATTTTGGAGACTCAAGCTATGAGGTGACGATGCAACATGAAGATAATGCGAATATAAAGAATGGAATAGAGAAGGATTTGCATGTGTTGAAGCAACAACTTAAGGAAGAATAGAAGTTGTGTAAACGAGAGAATGAGTTGCAGTTGGAACAAGTACAACAATAGGCGCAAACATGCACTCGCAGATGAAACTATGCTCGTACAAGTTAAAGATCCACTGCAGCAACTGTCACAGAGCAAACATGGTGAGAAAGGGAATTCAGCGGCATGCATGTCATTGTGTGCACGCATGCGATCCCAGGCATTCAATAGAGTCACCAAGGCAAAGACAAGAAGCAAGTCCAACTATAGCTGAAGATGTAGTTAACAATTGATGCACAACCAACACACACTGGAAGATCAGCACAGACACTATGCATCAGTGTGTTGGCGGTTCGTCTGCACCCAAGAAGATCATCCACATGCTAGCAGACGAGTTGGATGGAGGAGCCATACCAGTGCACCCAGATGCAATAGAGGTAAGAGTTCGCTTCAACAAGATGTCACCATTGAGCGCATGCACACCATCATGGAAGACCAAGCTTGGCATCAGCTTACCACCTTCACCATCACAAGCATGTCAAAGAGTTGGTCTCATCACAATGGACCGAGTTTTAGTGATGTCTTGCATGGCTTACTCAAGCCATTTTGTCTCACATGGGCACATGGGAACACGTGCATTCTAATGTAATTTCTTTTCAAGTGGAAGTTAAAGTGTCAATAGTTGGATGTAACAATCATAAAGGAGATGAAGAGTCATGAGGGTAGATGAACTGTCACAAAGGGGAATGTGAAGGGTCACTCCACCCTTTGCTATAAATAGAACCTCATAACTCATTGTAAAGGCTTTTGGTCAGTCAAGATTCCAATAAGACTATCTCGGAGAGAGCTTGGATAGTATTGTAATGATCCTTGGCTTCTCCACCGCAGAGAGTTAGTATATCTCTTTAGAGGAGTAGGTGGTTATGGATGGAACTTTCCGCTGTCGAAACTAGTGGTTAGACATGGGATGTATTGTATGGATGTAACTTACACTTCTTAATATAATAAGGCCAACATGTTTCATGCATATGTTGTATTGTATTCTATGTTGTCTGTTTTACTCTAAATGATATATGTATATTTTTACTTATGCATGCCTGTATAGCTATCTGTGTATGTATGTATGAATCTTTCTGAAATGTGATGTTGGTTTAACCATCACTGGATTGCTATCTAACTTTCCTTTCATGTTGTGATGCATCTTTTCTCATGTGTTCCCTTTTTAACTGCGTGCTATCACAAGTTTCCAAGGGGTGCATTCATCACGACCCTCGTGTGTTAAAACCTCTCATGCACCTTCCTCATCTCACTGCAGTTGTCAATCCCTTGCTACCAACAGAGACATCTTGCTTTCCTCTGTGTGAAATCGTGCTTAAGGCATTACCATACGACCCACTAAAAGGTCTGAGGTCTAATTTGGACTTCTTACATGGGAGATCCCCTTGCATGTTGGTGGGTCTAGCACTATCAACAACTACTAATTGCACCATTTCATTATAAGAACCATGAATCCAAATAACTTTCGTATGCATGAACCATTTTTGAAGGAGACATTCTCACCATACCTTAGGGCTTACCTTGTCATCAATATTGCAACTGAAACATAACATCATGCATACCTTGTAGTATTTAGATACATGTGCACCTTCTTAGCTAGTAGCACTTTTTCACCTTTTCATTAGGCGCCTATTTACTTTTTCCAATGCTACTTCTTCTCTTCCTACACTAGACATGATCCTCAAGAGCGATCCACATATTGCAACTCATCGGGAGGTTAGAAGCATCCAAATACTCAAATTTACATGCTGAAATCATAAGTAATAATTAAAACAATAATTAGATCCATAAGTCAAAAGTAAAGATATAAAGGAGAATCATAAGTTAGAAAGTATGTATCTTCAATGAGAGGTTATCATTTCCCTCTTAAACCAAACTTCAAGACCCATCACTGTCTATTGTCCAAATGAAAATATTGGCTTCACTATTTCAACAAAATTTATCAGCAACCAAGACTAATATAGACTCTCCCATCTAGGGCTTCATCAATTCTGACACAAGTGCTTGAGCATCTTCACATTAACCCTACTAGGGTTTTAGATTTCATATCTCAAATATTTTTCATAAATGAGGGTTTCTCTCAAACCCTTGTAATATTCTTCGAACCCTAATACACAAATTGCCTAGTGTTTCCTTCAAACCATAAAATTGTTTTACGTCTCCTCCATCCTCTTTTGTCTCCATCAATGGTGTCATCATAGGGGTGATCTATGACTTTTCTTCAACCCAACTCTAATACCATGTTAATTTTTCTTAGGGCTATATTGTTCAAATTTACATCATTATTTAGCAACATATGTAACTATGTAGAAAGAATAATATCATCAACAATGCAGCAAAACATAGAGGAACAATAGAAGAAAAGAATTCACACATAGAGGCACCAAGAATGATCAGAAACCAGGGAAAAATCCACTATGAGGAAAACCCTTTCAAATTCTTCTACTTATTAGATTATCATCCAATGATTTAGCAAAAGAGAATATAATGATCCATATATTCATCCATACAACTCTCTAACAAAAGAAACTACACAATATCCATGAAATTAACCCAACAATACTTATACTGAAAATTCTGATTTTGAAGCCTATACTGAATTGTTTGTGTCTTTCAAACATTGCGGTGAGTGAGTGAAATATTGAGACAATTGAAATTTCATTGTTTAGGTCCTAGTCTCATGGAGGAGGAGTCATGCGTGCGACAGGGAAGTTTCAAGTCGCTCCTTGGAGCCAATAAGCTAGTGACTACAGTCTGCAACTAAGACTCGGAAATTGTAGATGTCGGCCACATGGAGGACGAGTTGTGTGTGCTACTGAGATGCTTCAGTCTCAGGGAGGATGAATTGTGCATACTACTCAGATGCTTCAGTTGCATGGATAATTTTGGTAGCGAGCGAGTGCAGTGAATATTTCTCAGTATCATGACTATGACTGAAGCCCAAAACCTTAAAACAAAAATGCGAGCTTTAGACCCTTCAATTTCATCTTCGGGGGAACTTGTTGCTATGCTGAAGAGTTTCAGACTTGTGCAAGCCAAAAACCAAGATAGAAGATTGTCTCATGATGATGTCCAAGTGAGGTAAAGGTCACTTATATTTATAGCCTTCCAAGGATGTCCACTTTGCTTTAAGGTTGACCATATCAAATATGCACATATGGGATTTTCTTCATAAGTAGACTTTCCCTTATCTGTTTTGAAAAATCAAATTTACTAATTTTTCCAAAAGCCATAGCTAATTCTGAAATTAGTTTACTGATTCATATTACTATGAATTCTCCACCTAATTTTTTAACATAAATTGATTAAAAATCTAAAATCACAATGCCAAAATATACAAATATTTACATAACGTTTCATTCAATAAAATTCATAATAAGCATTTGCGCACTTATGTAAGTAGCGTAGTTTATTTTTCAACCAGAATAGGCACACTATTACGAAATCTTTTCTGCTATTATGGTCTTTACTTTGATTGCAATACCACTCCAGACCAATACTGATATTAGAACTTTTATTTTTATCGTTTCTACGTGACCGGAGTCTAAATTAGGGTAGACAGTGAGCCAAAAAAATTACCGTAGAACCGTAAGGCGAGGGGTTCGAACATTGGAGAGATCATGTGCTTTGCCCACTGTGATTCCAAAGCTTTCAGAAAACTCCAGTTCCTGCCCATTCATCTTATCGGAAGTGTACACTCAAAACAATGCAATAGTTACGTCAATGGAAATTCAACAAGAAACATTCCCAGATGCTCTCCCGGGCAGGCTCTCCTCCCTGCCTCAAACAGAATATACTCACAGTTACGTACCTTTTCATCGAGGGAGCAACCATTGATGAATCTCTCAGGCATGAACCTTTCGACATCTTCCCACGACGTTGGGTTCCTTCCAATTGCTTAAAGATTTACCAAAACGTGAGTGTTTTGGGAATTTCATAGCCCAACACATTGCTGGCTTCCACAGATAAGTGCGGAAGGGCAAGGAGTGACTGCAGTGACTGCCGCGTAACTCGTTCACCATTGTTACTTATCCAAAATACCGTGTGGTTTCAAGTCACACAAAAATATATCAGTGGAACCCTATTTATTACCTACCAGTCATCACAAGCCACTTGTCGTCAACGTGTGTCATGAAAAACCTATCACGTAACGTTCATCACAATCCACCTTCTTGTCAGACAATTGCAGACGGACGTTCCAACTGACCTTCTGTTCCCTCCACCATACAATTCGGTGATGATGCAGAGTCATCACGTTTTGAATGGTTACATTTCATTTGAAACTGATCCATATATTAAGTAGTCCGGTAGGATATAGAGTCATCGCAAGGTTGCTTTTTTAATTTCAGTTTAATTTATATATATAATTTCAGTCACTATAAGGTGTAATCACATCACATTGGAATGACTACTTTCAAATTTAATACGATTTCTTTATATAAAATTTCAATGACGATAAGGAGCCAATGATGATAGAAAATTATCTAGGTTAATTTTAATTATAAGTATTATAAAATATCAATAATTTATTTTTAATTATGGTTTATATAGTATGTTTAAATATTTATTTTTATTTTTTATTATTAATAATAAATTCTTAAATATACCTAATAAATAATATAATTTAATATTATTTTCTAAACAATAAGTTAACTAAAAGTAAGAAAAAAAATGTAAATTTCATAATTGGGCAAGTTACAGCAAGGAGTGGCCTCACATGTTACATAAATCATTGAGAAAGAGGTGTAACACCCATTTACTCTATTCTAACACCTTCAAAGATACTTGTAAATGTTGTCCTTAGGTTATTTCTCTAGCTTTCACATTAGTTAGTAGAAAGAAGACATATATATTTTTACGGCAGTAGTGCATGCTAATTAGACTTCTTGGCAGTTCAATGCCAAATGAAAGTATATTCAAAGGAATAATTCTATATAAAAAAAATTGAAAACTCCATAAAATTTTGTGTTAAATATGTTTGGGAAGATATTGCTTAACAAAATTATTTTTGAATTTTTGCATTGACTAACATTAATTAACTTTTTCATTTAATAATGGATTCATGTTATTCTAGTTGGATATGAAAATACATTTACTAATTTATCATCAATAGAAGCATGTTTTAAAAATAATAAGAATTGGTGGGTAAAATATGAAAATGATCATAATAGGAAACAAAATTTAAACATTGTTGATTTCAGATTCACAAATAATATTTCAGGTATAACATTCTCATATGACATCAAAATTGAGTAATTAAAATTTTATTGTACACTATATTAATAGGAGAATATACCATAGAAACAAGTTTATAATATCTATCCACTTAGTGATAAAAAAAGTGAGTGTCTTGACTTTGTTCTCGACTTGTCCTTAGGTTTCTTGTTTCAAAATTATGTGAGTAGTTTGACAATGACAAATTTGATATCCAAATTGAAAAATTCAAACTAATTAGAAATTAGATTCAAAGGGATATTTTAGGTAGAAACATGTTTTAGAAACATAGGAATTTCCCAAGTTTTTTTTACTAAAATTTATCAATCCAACATCCTAGAAAAATTTGATTGATATTTGCTTTCAAAATCTAGTATGGAAGTAATCTAATTATGGTAATGGAATGGTAGCAATGGGATCTTGACATAACCATTATGGGAATCCACGAAGTTCCCTATTGCTTGGAGTATGGATGTTGCAAATTGAGGTGTCAAATATGTCATTGAGTTTTATTTTTATTGAATTTGTAAAAAATATTGTTGCAAAAAAGGTTGGCCTTTATGTGTAAATACAAAGTTATTTTTGAATGATGATTATTCTATCATTTTCTGTAGCTTTCATTTAAAGAAATATACTAGTTGAGAACCAGCCATACCTTTGGCCCAAACACTAGTATTGGTCATACTATAGAAACATTCCCATCTATCGAGACACCGAGGTAACCAACCATGGTGCTCACCTGTTTTTCTAGGAAAATAGTTTAGATACATGATGTATCAATGTAAATCTTACATTATTCACAAAGTACCAATCATCGCAACAAACAATTAAAGAAGATGAAAAATAACAGTCTATGGAAATATTGGATCAAACCTGTCATGGTACTCTCCATCATTCTCTTATAAGACCATGATTAGGAGCAATATAACAGTTGGGAACCAACTGTACCTTTGGGTAAAACACTAGTGTTATAGGTCATTTTTTCACATCCAATGAAATGGCTTGAAAACTAGATCAATCAACATCCTTGACACTTTTTTATTCTCCCTTTGCAAAGCCCTAAGCATTGCCTCTCCAAAATTCTGAGTTTCTGGGGCAATCAACTCAAAATATATGTTTTTGGCCCCAACCCACGCTACACTTCAATCCACCTCTAATGGTTACAAGTTGAATAACTGAGAACCTACACTGACCAGCACAGGTTTCTCTCCTCTTATTGTAGGCGCAATGGTTCTAGAATCTCGAGAAACATAAAAAATAACTATGAAGCTTCTTCTTCCATAAGTTTCTAAGGTGGTTTTAACCATTTACCATTGACAGAGATCTCGAATTCCTGCTCTAGAGGTCTTGTCTCTTATCCGTAGAGCTTATCCTCCTTCATATGTGGATCTGAAGCCTAGATTGGTAAATCATGAACTACCACTTTCACCCTATAAATTCTACCTCAAATAGAGTCTAGGTTGGCTTTTAGAGATTACTAGTACTGTCATGCTGCCACTTTGATCTTAAGGAATCATCCTCCATTAATTCATTACGGTTTAGATTGAAGGTTTCTTTGTGGCAAAAAAGGACAAGACAATTGGGGAGACATCTACAAAGTCAAACATTTATAAATGGTTGTAACTCTCTCCTTCATTTATTAATACAAAAAACACTCTATTTTTTTATACTTGTGTCATGTTTATTCTTATGTATTTCAATGGCATTTGAGTCAATGATTAGAGACATTAGTTTATTTTATGTGGATATTTTATTTCTCTTGCTTGTTTTAGTCATTTTGTAACTTCCATTTATAGTGCTCCGACCTAGAGTTGGATCTTACAAGC
This sequence comes from Pinus taeda, assembly GCA_000404065.3. NCBI lineage: Eukaryota > Viridiplantae > Streptophyta > Pinopsida > Pinales > Pinaceae > Pinus > Pinus taeda. The sequence continues at coordinate 84,396 of APFE030823478.1, read as the reverse complement.
AAGGACAAGAGAAGGGATTGCTATAGATTCCAGGTAGGTCTTTTTTCAGTATTCTAGTCTCTCTAAGAAAAACATAAATATTTTCATCCTATTATTTCTAGATTAGGCCACTAGATCTAGGGAGTTCATTTTTGTTCATAGAAGAAAATTTTCCATATAACACTGGTATATTGGTATAGATTGATTAGGAGCTTATTGTACTCTAGGGCCAAAGATCAACTTGAATGTAAGGATTGAAATATTGGTCATCTTATAGACACATTCCCATATATTGAGTCAACTAAGTACCAAACCTTTGTGATCACCATTAAAATTGAAGACTGTTACAGAAGAAAGTGATTTGAAAAGAAATGGTGGGGGAAAGAGTGTTATTAGGAAATAGAGGCTCTAATATTTTTTTAAGAGTAGGCTAAGAGGTATAAAATACAACAACAACAACAATATTAAAAAAAAATTATCTTAGGGAATTGTATTTCTTCTACAAAACTTTATATATCTTTTTCTTCATGGTAATTGCTTTTCTAGAAACTCTTCTAATGATGTGGAATAATATAATATGTATTTTTCAACTTAGCAATTGATATCTGATGAAAAGAACATATCACTAGAAAAAATTAAATAATACCATTTGCACTTTCGTAGTAATTCATAAAAGGACCACATTCATTGGAAATCTTATATCCCACCTTATGTGTTTTCGCCATTTCTGTTAAGTTTATGGGAAGTCATAGAAGAAAATAATGAATATGAAATCATACATGGACTAGTTCTTGTAATTTGATTTCTATTATGTGTTATTTAATACATGTTATTTCATTTTATATTTATGATTTCCTTAGTAATTTTAAGGACAATAAAATTATGATTGTTTCAGCGCTTTAGGTTTGATCTTTGAGGTAGGTATTTTTTTGTGGTAATGATCAGGTGATCAAATTTATGCTCAAAAATGAAAGTGACCAGAACTTTCAAAAACCAACACCAAATCTAAGAGCTCACTGATATGAATCCAACACATATTGAATCGATCAAAACCGATATCGTATGCTCCCAATATCGAGTTCTGATTGTTTTCCCAAAGAACTAAAATTTGAGGATGGCAGTTGACTGGGTTGATTGTACTACTGAGTCAGTAGGGTGACCGTACAGGTACTAGCCAACTAGAAGCCGACAAGTGGCATCATATGTTTCATTGGTTTTAGAGTGAATTTGATTGATTGTGCTTGGTTGAAGTGGACCTATGAATGGGAGCCACATGGCCCAATGGGAGGTTGCCACGTGACATCCCAGGTTTTTAAAAATTTAGCATGGGTTGGTCGGAGGCCCAAATGGGATTCGAACCTATGACCTCGAGTTTACAAGTGAGGAACCTTACCAATAGATTGTCTAGTGGTTCTTGTTAACTATAGAACTAAAATACCATTTAAGGTTTATATTGGCGCCTTTTGGAGTAAGGTGTTGGGGCTAAACCCTTGGCCCTCAGATACATGCATTCCATATGCCCATGGTGAAGGGTTAGGCACTAAGACAGGAGATGCTTTCGATAAGGGGGCCAACCCTAGGTCCTTTGGACCTTATATGACCGTGCGCCAAAGGTTTTGGGAGCTTTGACGGGTAGGTCAAGCGTTAAGGCCTAGCCCATGGACCCATGACCCCATGCAACCGTTCGCCTAGAGTTTAAGGGCTAGGTTAGTGGGGGTGGGCTTTAAGGCCCAGCCCACAAGCTTATGTGCCCATGCAACCATGATTTTCACTCCTAAGTTGTTAGAGGGGGAATTAATGGTCGAACAAATCACATTGGCAGAGGGCAAATTTGTCGCTTAATTAGTGATTTTTAGGGCTAAATTGTAGTATTGTTAGCCAAAAGTGCGAAATTGTAGGATGGATAACAATCAAGTTCATGGATAAGCTTGTAGCTCATAAAGTTTTGAGTTTTTCACCAATTTGAGCTTAGAAAGAGGCTACCTAGGGGTTTTTAGATGCTCTGAATCCCTTGGTGACCTCTGTTTTCTGTTTTGAGCACATCTAGATGGCCTTTATGAAGGTTGGAGGCGAAGAGGTGTATGCATCTATTGAAAAATGTGCAATAAGAAATGATAAAGTTAGAAAGTGCTAAGAACAGATCTGCTAAAAATAACATGTCTAAAAATACCAGTTTGGCCAATGAGCACTTTGGCCACCCTGGGTGAGAAGTGAAAGTACTAAAAGTAGAAGCTTCTAAAAATAGCATTTCTGGGTCCCTTCCTATTTTTAGCGGTCCATGGTCTAACTATAGGAAGTATGCGATGAATAACTGATACATGGCAGTTTAGACAAAGACCTAGTTGAGATCAGATGAGGGACAATGTACTATTACATGCTAGGATATTTCTAGTAAGTATTCCTTTCATGACGAAGGAATCTATTTTCTTCTATGACTACGTAGTTGGACCACAGGTGACAACAGGTATGATTAGGTGAATTTACAGCCTATATATTGAGGCCTAGGTAGTCCATGATTTTCATCTTTTGATTACAGAGAGAACAGGATAGCTATTGAGCTGATTCTTTTTATATGTTGTTGAGGATCTCCACTTGATTGCTAATACAGTGTTGGGGTTTTATGCTGGTGCTTTCTCCAGTGATATATTTTTTGTTATGTGTGACTAGCTTCCCAAAGTTTATGGTAGATGTAGATCTAGTATTATGCTTTAGTACATTGCATATATCAATTTGATCTGCAGGTGAAATTTCTACATGATATTAGTGAGCTCACTGATTTGTAAAGAAAATTCTACATGGTATCAGAGCACAGGTGATCAAGGAAGAATAGTATACAAGAAGGAATTCGAAATTTATTATTCGGGATATAGATCTCAAGTTCTTATCACATCTGTTTCACCAATGGCGTTCTATGGTTTGAGGCTTGAGTATGCCCTTGATGGCAGCTCAAACTATATAGCTTGGAAGGATTGCATGGAGGAAATATTGGAAGATAATAGCCTTAAGGACTTCATTGATCAAGAAGTCCCTAAGCCTACTAACGCTACTCAACTGGTGGAATGGAAGAAGTGTGTGGCTAGAGCTAGGAGAATTCTCTTGGAGGGAGTTCGAGATCACATTGTCTCGAGCCTCCATGGGAATGAAACTCCATTTGCAATGTGGAAAACATTGAAAGATTTATATCAGAATAGAATTGATTAGAGGAAGCTTGCACTGAAGGACAAACTTCGAAAGATCAAGCCTGAAAAGGATGAGACAATCTCTATGTATCTGACCAAGCTCATCACATGCAGGGATGAGCTTGCAAGTGTAGGGGTCGTGATAGCCGATGATGATATGGTGAGTTTAACACTCCTTGACCTTCCTAAGAGCTGGCATAGTTACCAGGACTCGGTTAGTGGAAGGGAGAAACTGCCAGATTGGGAACGACTATGGTCGATTTGATGCAGGAGGAGATCATACAGAGCACCAGAGATGGCTCTTCATCCATGGAGGATGAGGAGAATTGTGCCTTAACGAGTAAGGAAAAGAAGGAGAAGGAGAAGGTTTCTCTTTCCAAATCCAGTTCTTTTAATGGTGGGAAGAAGGTTGACAAATTGAAAGTACGATGCTTTCGTTGTCATGAGGTGGGCCATTATACTGCAAATTGTCCATAGAGAAAATCCAAGAAGGGATCCGGGGAAGGATCTGAAGGTGAGACACTTGTTTCACAGTTCGAGTTGGATTTCACACTCTTCGTATGTGTGGTTTCTGTAGAATTTTGTAAAATTTTTCTACAAATTAGCTAGCTCTGATACCATGTAGAACTTTTGCTACAAATCAGCTAGCTCCGATACTTTTTCTCTACAAATTAGCTAGCTCACTGATATCATGTAGAAATTTCACCTGTAGATCCAACTGATATATGCAATGTACTAAAGCATAATACTAGATCTACATCTACCATAAACTTAGCAGAAGCTTAATTGAATATGAGAAACATCAAGCATGAACAGATATAACTGATAAGAAGGAATCAATCACACATAACACAAAAGAATTTACTTGGGGAAAGCACCCGCCTAAAACCCCATCTCTGTATTATCATATAAGTGGAAATATGTCTGGATTACATAAAGCCTTAGCTCGGAAGCTATCTAGCTCTTAGTAAAATCCCTTTGCTACTCATACATAGTCAAAGGCTTCTCACAAACCTTCTCCTCTGCTCTTCAAGTCTCCTATTTCTATGCATAGTTCTTCCTGGGTCCTCCAACTGCAACTTGTGTGATTCTCACCTCACACACAAGACTGACCACTGAAATAATTGCACAAACCTAAAGGAGATAAGTCCTCATCATGGATGAGTTTCCTTTATAGGAAAAATATTCATCCAAATGATAGTACGTTGTCCCTACTCTGATCTCAATTGGGTCTTTGTTTGAACTGACATGCATGAGTTATTTAAGTTATAATATTAAATTATCTAAAAATACTAGTTGTTACATGCATGCAAGCATTAAAAAACTGAATCTCATTAATTTAAAAACTTGTTAAATTAATCTAAATGGAATTGACTTAGTTAACTGTGCCAACTAATTACAACTCATAATTGAAACTCATCCTTATCTCTTTAACTGATGGATAAATTCACCAAATAATAGATAAACTGTTGCATGTCCTCACATAGACTTCAAGTTTGTTTTTCCTTAACTAATTAACTCATGGAGATTAATTAATTAATATTTTAAACTGTTGTTAAGAAAAAATTCGTTTTTACTTCCTATTGGTAGACCAAGGACTACCATAAATAGGAAGGGACCCAGAAATTCTATTTTTAGAACTTTCTATTTTTAGCAGTTTCACCTCTCACCCAAGGTGGCCAATGACCTCACTGGCCAATCTGCTATTTTTAGACATGCTATTTTTAGGAGTCCTATTTTTAGCACAATATAAATTTAACATTTCTTGTTGCACATTTTTCAACAGTTTCATCCATGGTGGGAAGTGGTTGGTTTCTTGACAGTGGAGCTTCTTTCCACATGACCGGTGACAAGAGTTTGTTCAGTACTTTGGAGGAGAAAGATATTTAGATACTCATATAGATGGGTAATGATGAAAATTATAGTGTCTCAGGTGTAGGCACGATTATTTTTCAGAGGGAGCATGGAGCTCGCCTTGCCTTGACCGATGTCAAATATGTACCAGGACTGAAGAGAAACTTGGTGTCGATCGTGATGCTGGAAGACAAAGGCTACGATGTAGCTCAGTAAGGGAAAGGTTTCCTTTAGACACATCATCACTAGACAGGTGAAGTAGATTGGTTCACGGATCAAGAACTTGTATGCTCTTGAGGTTCAAGATGCATGCAAAGCCTTGAGCAGCAAGGCAACTGATAAAGAATTAGTGGTTGAGAGGGAGGGTATGTTACCTCTCAACAAGTAGCGCCAGAAGAAGTCTCAGATAATATTGGAGGAGCCATGATTGGTGCAACAACTTGAGGAGGTTATGGAGCAGCCACGATAAGGGAAGCAGAGTGGAGATCGAGTAGAGACATCTACTCATGCAGAGACCTCTAGTAGGGGCGGAAAGTTTGAGCTAGGTGGGTAGAGGGATCACATGCAACCATACCTTCAGGTAGGAGGTGGGGCTATATAGAGTGATCCCAAGGAGGAGGGCCAAGATCCTTGAGGTACCCGAACTCTTGGATGAGACCTTGCTACGGGAGCCTTGATGTGGAGTAGCAGGAACTGACTGATTGGGTAGAGACATATGCGGATGGAGCGACAGAGAGAGCTATAGTGCAGGGAATCCTAGGACAACACAGAGCATGCAGGCTACAGCAATGCGAGAGGCACAAGTTTGTTGCATAGTGCAAGGTAGCATAGAGAAGGGTGCAATGGTGTGAGATTGATGGAGATGTTGCAGTAGTGCAGAGGTCAGAGAGGGATCACTTCTCAACAGCAGGTAGAACTTCAGCATCAGAGTATGTTTCTAGCCCAACAAAGTGGTGAGTTGGGAGTTTTTTTTTGTTTCGAGTGTTGTTGGAGCAACCACACTTGGTAGATGTGTTGCATGCAGAACATTCTAGAGTTGCAGGATCGAGTTTGAGAGGAATCATTTCTTGTTGAAAGGGAGTGTTGAAAAATGTGCAACAAGAAATGCTAAATTTAGAAAGTGCTAAAGATAGATCTGCTAAAAATAGCATGTCTAAAAATAGCAATTTGGCCGATGAGCATTTTTGCCACCTTGGGTGAAAGGTGACACTGTTAAAAATAGAAACTTCTAAAAATAGTATTTCTAGGTCCCTTCCTATTTTTAGCAGTCCCTGGTCTAACTATAGGAAGTATTGCATGAATAACTGATGCATGGTAGTTTAGACAAATACCTAGTTGAGATCAGATGAGGGACAACGTACTATCAGATGCTAGGATATTTCTAGTAAGTATTCCTTGCATGAGGAAGGAATCTATTTTCTTCTATGACTACGTAGTTGGACCTGAGGTGACAGCAGGTATGATTAGGCCAATTTACAACCTATCTATTGAGGCCTAGGTAGTCCATGATTTTCATCTTCTGATTATAGAGAGAGCAGGATAGCTATTGAGCTGATTCTTTTTGTATGTTGTTGTGGATCTCCGCTTGATTGATAATAGAGCGTCGAGGTTTTATACTGGTGCTTTCCCAATGATATATTATGTGTTATGTGTGATTGATTCCTTCTTATCAGTTATATGTGCTCATGCTTGATGTTTCTCATGGTTGATTAGCTTCTGCAAAGTTTATGGTAGATGTAGATCTACTATTATGCTTTAGTACATTGCATATATTAGTTTGATCTGCAGGTGAAATTTCTATATGATATCAGTGATCTCGTTGATTTGTAGAGAAAATTCTACATGGTATCAAAGCACAGGTGATCAAGGAAGAACAATATACAATAAGGAATTCGAAGTTTATTATTCCGGATATAGATGTCAAGTTCTTATCACATTTATTTCACCGATGGCGTTCTATGGTTTGACGCTTGAGTATGCCCTTAATGGTAGCTCAAACCATATAGCTTGGAAGGATCACATGGAGGCAGTATTGGAAGATAACGACCTTAAGGACTTCATTGATCAAGAAGTCCCTAAGCCTACTGATGCTACTCAACTGGCGGAATGGAAGAAGTGTGTGGCTAGAGCTAGGAGAATTCTTTTGGAGGGAGTTCGAGATCACATTGTCTCGAGCCTCCATGGGAAGGAGACTCTGTTTGCAATGTGGAAAAAATTGAAAGACTTATATCATAATAGCATTGATTAGAGGAATCTGGCACTGAAGGACAAACTTCAAAAGATTAAGTGTGATAAGGATGAGACGATCTCTATGTATCCAACCAAGCTCATCACATGCAAGAATGAGCTTGCAAGTGTAGGGGTCGAGATAGCTGATGATGATATGGTGAGTCTAGCACTACTTGGCCTTCCTAAGAGCTGGCATAGTTACCAGGACTCAGTTAATGGAAGGGAGAAACTGCTAGATTTTGAATGACTATGGTCGAATTTGATGCAGGACGAGATTAGACGAAGCACCAAAGACGGTTCTTCATCCATGGAGGATGAGGAGAACTGTGCCTTACAAGTAAGGAAGAGAAAGGGAAGGAGAAGGTTTGTCTTTCAAATCCAGTTCTTCCAATGGTGGGAAGAAGGTTGAAGAATTGAAAGTGTGATGCTTTCATTGTCATGAGGTGGGCCATTATGCTGCAAATTGTCCACAGAGGAAATCCAAGAAGGGATTTGGGGAAGGATCTGAAGGTGAGGCACTTGCTTCACAGTTCGAGTAGGATTTCACACTCTTTGCATGCATGGTTTCATCCATGGTGGGAAGTAGTTGGTTTCTTGACAGTGGAGCTTCTTTCCACATGACCGACGACAAGAGTTTGTTCAGTACTTGGGAGGAGAGAGATCTTCAGATACTCATAGCGATGGGTAGTGATGAAAAGTATAGTGTCTTAGGTGTAGGCACGATTATTTTTTAGAGGGAGCATGTAGCTCGCCTTACCTTGATCAATGTCAAGTACATACCAGGACTGAAGAGAAACTTCGTGTTGATGACGATGCTGGAAGATAAAGGCTATGATGTAGTCTTCAGTATGGGAAAGGTTTTCTTTAGACACATCATCACTAGACAGGTGAAGAAGATTGGTTCACGGATCAAGAACATGTATGCTCTTGACATTCAAGATGCATGCAAAGCCTTTAGCAGCAAGGCAACTGATAGAGAATTAGTGGTTGAGGGGGAGGGTATGTTACCTCTCAACATGTAGCGCCAGAAGAAGTCTCAGATAATTGTGGAGGAGCCATGATTGGTGCAGCAGCTTGAGGAGGTTGTGGAGTAGCCACAACAAGGGAAGCTAAGTGTAGATCGAGTAGAGACATCTACTCATGCAAAGACCTCCAGTAGGGGGAAACTACGAGCCAGGTGGGTAGAGGGATCACATGCAGCCATACCTCTAGGTGGGAGGTGGGGCTATATAGAGTGATCATCCCAAGGAGGAGGGGCAGGATCGTTGAGGCACCCAACCTCTTGGATGAGACACTCCTACAAGAGCGCCGATGTGGAGTAACAGAAATTTACTGATTGGGTAGAGACATATGCGGATAGAGCGGCAGAGAGAGCTATATTGCAAGGAATTCTATGACAATGTAGACCATGTAGGCTGCAGCAATATGAGAGGCACAAGTGTGTTGCACATTGCAGGGTAGCACAGAGAAGGGTACAATGGTACGATTTGCATGGAGATGTTTCAGCAGCGTAGAGGTCAGAGAGGGAGTACTTGTGAGTAGTAGGTAGAGCTTCAACATCAGAGTATGTTTCTAGCGTAACAAAGTGGTGAGTTGGGAGTTTTTTTTGTTCCAAGTGTTGCTGGAGCAACCACACTTGGTAGATGTGTTGCATGCAGAACATTCCAGAGTTACAGGATTGGGTTCAAGAGGAAGCCTTTCTTGTTGAAAGGGAGTGTTGAAAAATGTGCAACAAGAAATGCTAAATTTAGAAAGTGCTAAAGATAAATCTGCTAAAAATAGCATGTCTAAAAATAGCAGTTTGGCCAATGAGCATTTTGGCCACCTTGGGTGAGAGGTGAAAATGATAAAAATGGGAACTTCTAAAAATAGCACTTCTGGGTCGCTTCCTACTTTTACCAGTCCCTAGTCTAACTATAGGAAGTATGCCATGAATAACTGATGTATGGCAGTTCAAACAAAGACCCAGTTGAGATGAGATGAGGGTCAATGTACTATCAAATGCTAGGATATTTCTAGTAAGTATTCCTTGCTTGGGGAAGGAATCTATTTTCTTCTATGACTACATAGTTGGACCTAATGTGACAGTAGGTATGATTAGGCCACTTTACAATGTATATATTCAGGCCTAGGTAGTCCATGATTTTCATCTTCTGATTAAAGAGAGAGCATGATAACTATTTAGCTAATTCTTTTTGTATGTTGTTGAGGATGTCCACTTGATTGATAATACAGTGTTGGGGTTTTATGTTGGTGCTTTCCCCAGTGATATATTCTATGCTATGTTTGATTGATTCCTTCTTATCAGTTATATGTGTTCATGCTTGATGTTGCTGATGGTTGATTAGCTTCTGCAAAGTTTATGGTAGATGTAGATCTAGTATTATTCTTTAGTACATTGCATATATCAGTTTGATCTGCAGGTGAAATTTCTACATGATATCAGTGAGATCGCTAATTTGTAGAGAAAATTCAACATGGTATCAGAGCACAGGTGATCAAGAAAGAACAATATATAAGAAGGAATTCGAAGTTTATTATTCTGGATATAGATCTCAAGTTCTTATCACATCTATTTCACTGATGGTGTTCTATGGTTTGAGGCTTGAGAATGCCCTTGATGGCATCTCAAAATATATAGGTTGGAAGGATTGCATGGAGGCAGTATTGGAAGATAACAACCTTAAGGACTTCATTAATCAAGAAGTCCCTAGGCCTACTAATGCTACTCGACTGGCGGAATGGAAGAAGTGTGTGGCTAGGGCTAGGAGAATTCTCTTGGAGGGAGTTCGAGATCACATTGTCTCGAGCCTCCATGTGAAGGAGACTCCATTGCAATGTGGAAAACATTGAAAGATTTATATCATAATAGCATTGATCAGAGAAAGATGGCACTGAAGGACAAACTTCGAAAGATCAAGTGTGAAAAGGATGAGATGATCTCTATGTATCTCACCAAGCTCATCACATGCAAGGATGAGCTTGCAAGTGTAGGGGTCATGATAGATGATGATGATATGGTGAGTCTAGCACTTCTTGGCCTCCCTAAGATCTGACATAGCTACCAGTACTTGGTTAATGGAAGGCAGAATTTGCCCGATTGGGGACGCCTATGGTAAGATTTGATGGAGGAGGAGATCAGACGGAGCACTAGAGATGGTTCTTCATCCATGGAGGATGAGGTGAATTGTGCCTTAGTGAGTAAGGCAAAGAAGGGAAAGGAGAAGGTTTCTCTTTCCAAATCCAGTTCTTCCAATGGTGTGAAGAAGGTTGACAAATTGAATGTGTGATGCTTTCATTGTCATGAGGTGGGCCATTATGCTGCAAATTGTCCACAGAGGAAATCCACGAAGGGTTCGGGGAAGGATCTGAAGGTGAGGCACTTGTTTCACAGTTTGAGTTGGATTTCACACTCTTCACATGCATGGATTCATCCATGGTGGGAAGTGGTTGGTTTCTTGACAGTGGAGCTTCTTTCCACATGACCGGTGACAAGAGTTTGTTCAGTTCTTTGGAGGAGAAATATCTTCAGATACTCATAGCAATCGGTAACGATGAAAAGTACAGTGTCTCATGTGTAGGCATGATTATTTTTTAGAGAGAGCATGGAGCTCACCTTACCTTGATTGATGTCAAGTATGTACCAGGATTGAAGAGAAACTTGGTGTTGATCGCAACGTTGGAAGAAAAAGGCTATGATGTAGTCTTCAGTAAGGGAAAGGTTTTCTTTAGACACATCATCACTTGACAAGTGAAGCAGATTGGTTCATGGATCAAGAACCTGTATACTCTTGAGGTTCAAGATGCATGCAAAGCCTTGAGCAACAAGGAAACTGATAGAAACTTAGTGGTTGAGAGGGAGGGTATGTTACCTCTCAACATGTACCGCCAAAAGAAGTCTCAGATAATTGTGGAGGAGCCACGATTAGTGCAGCAACTTGAGGAGGTTGTGGAGTAGCCACAACAAGTGAAGCTGAGTGTAGATCGAGTAGAGACATTTACTCATGTAAAGACCTCCAGTAGGGGGAAACTATGAGCTAGGTGGGCAGAGGGATCACTTTCAGCCATACCTCCAGGTAGGAGGTGGAGCTATATAGAGTGATCGTCCCAAGGAGGAGGGGCAGGATCCTTGAGGCACCCAACCTCTTGGATGAGACACTCCTACAGGAGTCCCGATGTAGAGTAGCAGTAATTGACTGATTGGGTAGAGACATATGCGGATGGAGTGGCAGAGAGAGTTATAGTGCAAGGAATCATATGACAACACTGACCATGCAGGCTGCAGTAATATGAGAGGCACAAGTGTGTTGCACATTGCAGAGTAGCACAAAGAAGGGTGCAATGGTACGAGATGCATGGAGATGTTTTAGTAGCGTAGAGGTCAGAGAGGGAGCACTTGTCAGCAGTAGGTAGAGCTTCAACATCAGAGTATGTTTCTAGCACAACAAAGTGGTGAGTTGGGAGTTTTTTTTGTTCCGAGTGTTGCTGGAGCAACCACACTTGGTAGATGTGTTGCATGCAGAACATTCCAGAGTTATAGGATTGGGTTCAAGAGGAAGCCTTTCTTGTTGAAAGGGAGTGTTTTAAAATGTGCAACAAGAAATGCTAAATTTAAAAAGTGCTAAAGGTAGATCAGCTAAAAATAGCATGTCTAAAAATAGCAGTTTGGCCAATGAGCATTTTTTCCACCTTCGGTGAGAGGTGAAAATGCTAAAAATAGAAACTTCTAAAAATAGCACTTCTAAGTCGCTTCCTACTTTTACCAGTCCCTAGTCTAACTATAGGAAGTATACCATGAATAATTGATGCATGGCAGTTCAAACAAAGACCCAGTTGAGATGAGATGAGAGACAGTGTACTATCAAATGCTAGGATATTTCTAGTAAGTATTCCTTGCATGAGGAAGGTGTTAGCCTCCTATACCAATAGGTTTCATCTTTCATGATTGTCTTGATTGAACTATGGAATATGTTCAAACCTTCTTTCTTGAGCAAAGGTGTTCCATATTCTTGAAAAACCAAAAAATCAAAAAAGTTAAAAAATGTAAAGAGGGTGTACCCTAAAAGAAAAATCAAAGGGTAAGAAAAATAAAGTGGTAAAAAAAAAGAAGTGAAAGAAATGAACCCCAAGCAAAAAACAGACCAAGGAAAGTGTGCAAATCCAAATGCCACTACTACTTCATTTTTGTAATAAAACAATTGTGTGCAACTTGTCCAACCTTTGCCACAATTCATGAATAAGTCAAAATGTTTAAACTTGGCTTACTCATATTTCAATTTCATGTTGTAGATTAGAGAATAAATATCTGACCAAACAGTTTAATCTTGGCAGATAAGTAGATAGTTAGAGTTATAAAAGGTGCTCAATAGTTTAATCTGAGCCCTTGGATGTAATAAGGGTAGAATTAGATAGATTTTCCTTGTAAAAAGAAAAAATGTTGATGAGGGTTTGCAAGTCTAAATGCACCTTAATAAAGAAGAAAAAATGGTAGCATCAAGTAGATAGGGTAGGTAGAGGGTGCTGCAAAGTGTTATCTGATGAATGATGCTGCTACATGTTTTTGATCCTTTACTTTCATCACAACTACTAAAGCAGGAAATACGCTGGAAAATCACCGCAAGCAAAGTCAAACTCATTAACCTCCCTCATCACTTTCCCCTCAAAAGTGTTACTAATTTCCCACAAAGTACTAAGGTATTTGGAGATCAAAGGGGCTCAAGGCATTTCCTTGACCTCTGGAGGGACCGGACCCTCAGCCTAATGATCAAAAAGACCTAAGTACTTAAGATAATCCATCATTATAATCTTCCATCTTTAACTTTGTCCTAGGTAAAATCC
>APFE030823478.1:4950-66563 GCA_000404065.3 Pinus taeda | reverse complement strand
AAAGTTTAACCAAAGTATTTATATCCCCGCACATTTAAAATAATAACCCACTATACGCCCTTTGGTTAAAATTATCATTATATTATAATCTCACCCTTATGGTAATTAAATAATATTTGTTTGTTGCCATATCAATAAAAAATATATATACAAAAACTTTAAACATGCCATATGTATGTTTAAATACAAAAATATGAATAAAACTTTTGAAAAGTTTCGTGCCACCGTGGTTTGTCCACCTGGCAATCCACTTAACGAAACCCCACCGCAACCCATTTATTTACGCATACGGGATTAATTAGTCATCAGGACTAATTAATAACCTTTTCTGCCTATTAGATATCGCCCAGGGTGATTAGATTAAACCTTAAAAATTTTTAAAGCCCGACAGGCCCACATCTAAAACCTCCACTTTGAATCCACAAGAACCAAAATGGAGGTGTCGGCAGCTCTGAATATTACTCCACTGAATGCTCCGCACTGTGAATTGGAATATTTACCTTTGATAGATGAAGATTTCCAAAATAAAGACCTGAGTTTTGATGAAAGTCCCCTATTGAGCTATTATCGCTGCAGAGACGAATACTCAAAGGGGCACGATCTTATAGGGTTGTGGGAATCCAATCTCCCAAGGTATCTCATTCCTTCAGTCATTTATTTCCCAGAAATCATCCATTACTGCCATTCTAACTATGATCTGACTCAAAGAGTTGTAATATCCCCTGAACAGAGTGTTCTTTTCGCCATTACTCCCCAAGCTATCAATGTGATGCTCCATTTTGAACCTGGTCAAAACCTCACTCCCTTGTCCATTGGGGAATTGCTTGTAAAATCTACTCGGTTGTCCCCTGAAGAGGTAATCAGAAGATCACATCCTTGGATAAAAAGTCTTAATACTAGTCATAAGATTTGTTTACTCCAAGATTGTTATCAAATCTATTCAAACAGAGGTTAGAAAGCATAACAGCTAAAGAGTATCAGTGGTTAAAGTGTATCAGGTAAAAGTTAGTGAAAGTTAAAACGAAGTTACAGAGCAGTCAAAGGTAAACAGTAAAAGTGAATACAGAAGGCAGTAAAATGGTAAAAAGAGATGATAATACTTTCACCAATATTGAGGTTTGTCTAAAGTGAAAGTAAAACAGTCAAAAGAACAAGAAAGTAAAAAGATGGAAAAACATAACAAGAAGGAACATTTTTGCAAAAATTGCATATTTTAGTCATAGTTTTGCAGAAAATATTGTGATCAATCCAAGATGAATTTTACAAAAATGAAGAAGTTTTATGTTCTTAAGAGGGTCATCTACAAAAACCTCTCTCACTTTTCTAACAGCCATTATGGTTTTGGAAATATTAAACAATGTTGGAAAGCACTTTTTGTAGAAAATTTCAGTTTAAGTTATCATTTTGCAGAGAGTATTTTGGCCAATCCAAAATACTTCATACAAAACTGAAGGATTTTTTTGTTCCTAAGATACCCATCTACAAAAACCTATCTCTTTTTTTTCACAATGATTTTATAATGAGAGATACATGCGCATCTTTACAGGCCATTTTTCAGTCTCTGTAAAACTCTGTTTTACACATATTTTTTACAGAGACTATTATGCATAGCTGGAGAGGAATTGTGGGAAAATGAAAGAGGTTTATCTCACCAACATATTGATATACAATAACCTTTTTCACTTTTTACATATCTATTACGGATTGAGAAATACAAAAATATAATTGGACCCCAAGTTTGCAGAATTGTTGGAGCAGATTGCACAAAGAAAGGAAACAATTAGTGACTTGGATGCCTCATCATCAACTAAGAGTTGGATCAAATTCGAATTATTATCTTTGTCATCACCTATCCATACAAAATAGTGCCAAATAGATGCATTAGTTTGAGTGTCCTTTAATTAAGTTCTATTTATGTAAATAGTTGGAGAGATTTGTGAACCAATTTTGATATTTGTTTCAAGATATTTTAGTTTAGAATTGGTATAAATACTCCACTCTTGGAAGCATTGAAAGGGATTCCATTACTTGGCTGTAACATTGAAACTTCAGAATAAAAGCGCTTGGAGAAATTTTTCGTGGCTTGGCTGGATGAGGATTTAAAGCACAAGACTTGTTGCAGGATTCATGTGTTGGACATCAGTTCAATAAGTGTTTCTACCCTTTCTCTAAAATTTTATATCAGTCTATAATATCATCATATCCATTTATGAATAATTTGCATAAGAGATTGGAATAGAATTCGCTTAATTGTGCTCTGTTTTTATATGCTATTATTCTTGATTTTTTCTTCCAAATTAGTTATAAGCATGAATTCTTAAATGCTCTTGCTTTACTAATATTAAACACATAATACCATCATATCCATTCCTGAATAATTTGCATAAGAGATTGAAACAAAATTTGCTTAATTGTACTCTATTTCCAAATGTCATTATTTTTGATGTTTTCCTCTAAATTAGTTATAAGCATGAATTCTTAAATGCTCTTGCTTTACTAATTTAAACACTATTGGTTACTATAACAAATGATTCTTCATTGCTCTTTGTTTGTAGTCATTTCATTTCTTTCCTTTGGACATGGTGAAAGACTTTTAGTTGCCTTTCATCCCTTCAAAATCATCCCATCCACTTTAAATTTTAAGGATTTTTCTCTGTCTAGCTATCTTTCCTTGTAATACCATCTTGTGCTTAAAATAGAAATCCAGTAAAGCCATCCTTTGACTCCATAGCCCAATCGACTGAAAGCTCTCAATCTTGCCCTTAGTATGTGGATTCCACCATTTTCCCAAAACAAACTCTTGAATCTATAACTAGCCTGAAACCTTCCAAGAACAAAGATAAATCATAAAGAGAGAGCCCTCTCTGAATGCAGAGTGGCTAGATTCTGCATCTAAAAGGTTGGTTTGTGGTTACCTCGGGTATACTTTCCTCTTACATAACTTCTAGGAAAACCTGAGTGATAACAGAAGGAATCTATTTTATTCTATTACTACATAGTTGGACCTGATGTGATAGTATGTATGATTAGGCCACTTTACAATGTATATATTGAGGCCTAGGTAGTCCATGATTTTCATCTTCTGATTACAGAGGGAGCAGGATAACTATTGAGCTAATGTTTTTTGTATGTTGTTGAGGATGTCCACTTGATTGATAATACAGTGTTGGGGTTTTATGCTGGTGCTTTCCCCAAGGATATATTATGTGCTATGTCTGATTGATTCCTTCTTATCAGTTGTATGTGTTCATGCTTGATGTTTCTCATGGTTGATTAGCTTCCACAAAGTTTATGGTAGATGTAGATCTAGTATTATGCTTTAGTACATTGCATATATTAGTTTGATTTGCAGGTGAAATTTCTACATGATATCAGTAGAATCGCTAATTTGTAGAGAAAATTCAACATGGTATCAGAGCACAGGTGATCAAGGAAGAACAATATACAAGAAGGAATTCCAATTTTAATATTCGGGATATATATCTCAAGTTCTTATCACATCTATTTCACTGATGGTGTTCTATGGTTTGAGGCTTGAGTATGCCCTTGATGGCAGCTCAAACTATATAGGTTGGAAGGATTGCATGGAGGTAGTATTGGAAGATAACAACCTTAAGGACTTCATTCATCAAGAAGTCCCTAAGCCTACTAATGCTACTCGAATTGCGGAATGGAAGAAGTGTGTGGCTAGGGCTAGGAGAATTCTCTTTGAGGGAGTTCAAGATCACATTGTCTCGAGCCTCCATGGGAAGGAGACTCTGTTGAAATGTGGAAAAAATTGAAAGATTTATATCAAAATAGAATTGATCAGAGAAAGCTGGCACTGAAGGAAAAACTTCGAAAGATCAAGTGTGAAAAGGATGGGACGATCTCTATGTATCTGACCAAGCTCATCACATGCAAGGATGAGCTTGCAAGTGTAGGGGTCATGATAGATGATGATGATATGGTGATTCTAGCACTGCTTGGCCTTCCTATGATCTGACATAGCTACCAGAACTCAGTTAATGGAAGGGAGAATTTGGCCGATTGGGGACGCCTATGGTCAAATCTGATGGAGGAGGAGATCAGACGAAGCACTAGAGACGGTTCTTCATCCATGGAGGATGAGGAGAATTGTGCCTTAGTGAGTAAGGCAAAGGAGGAAAGGAGAAGGTTTCTCTTTCCAAATCTAGTTCTTCCAATGGTGGGAATAAGGTTGAAAAATTGAAAGTGTGATGCTTTCGTTGTCATGAGGTGGGCCATTATGCTGCAAATTTTCCACAGAGGAAATCCACGAAGGGATTCGGGGAAGGATCTGAAGGTGAGGCACTTGTTTCAAAGTTTGAGTTGGATTTCACACTCTTCGCATGCATGGTTTCATCCATGGTGGGAAGTGGTTGGTTTCTTGACAGTGGAGCTTCTTTCCACATGACCAGTGACAAGAGTTTGTTCATTTCTTTGGAGGAGAAATATCTTCAGATACTCATAGCAATCGGTAATGATGAAAAGTACAGTGTCTCATGTGTAGGCACGATTATTTTTCAGAGGGAGCATGGAGCTCACCTTACCTTGATTGATGTTAAGTATGTACCGGGATTGAAGAGAAACTTGGTGTCAATCGCAACGCTGGAAGATTAAGGCTATGATGTAGTCTTCAGTAAGGGAAAGGTTTTCTTTAGACACATCATCACTAGACAGGTGAAGCCGAATGGTTCACGAATCAAGAACCTGTATGCTCTTGAGGTTGAAGATGCATGAAAAGCCTTGAGTAGAGAGGCAATTGATGGAGACTTAGTGGTTGAGAGGGAGGGTATCTCACCTCCCAACGTACAGTGCCAGATGAAGTCTTAGATAATTATGGAGGAGCCACGATTGGTGTAGCAGCTTGAGGATGTTGTAGAGTAGCCACAACAAGGGAAGCTGAGTGGAGATCGAGTAGAGACATCTACTCATGTAGAGACCTCCAGTAGGAGGAAAATTGAAGCCAGGTGGGTAGAAGGATCACATGCAGCCATACCTCCAGGTAGGAGGTGGTGCTATATAGAGTGATTGTCCTAAGGAGAAGGGGCAAGGTCCTTGAGGTACCCAACCTCTTGGATAAGACCTTGCTACGGGAGCCCAGATATGGAGTAGCATGAACGTACTGATTGGGTAGGGACATATGCGGATGGAGCGGTAGAGAGAGCTATAGTGCAAGGAATCCTAGGACAGCACAGAACATGCAGGCTACAACAATGCAAGAGGCACAAGTGTGTTGCACAATGTAGGGTAGCATAGAGAAGGGTGCAATGGTGCAAGATGCATGGAGATGTTGCAGTAGTGCAGAGGTCAAAGAGGGAGCACTTGTCAGCAGCAGGTAGAGCTTCAGTATTAGAGTATGTTTCTTGCCCAACAAAGTGGTGAGTTGGGAGCTTTTTTTTGTTCCGAGTTTTGCTGGAGCAACCACACTTGGTAGATGTGTTGCATGCAGAACATTCCAGAGTTACAGGATCAGGTTCGAGTGGAAGCCTTTCTTGTTGAAAGGGAGTGTTGAAAAATGTGCAACAAGAAATGCTAAATTTAGAAAGTGCTAAAAATAGATCTGCTAAAAATAGCATGTCTAAAAATAACAGTTTGGCCAATGACAATTTTGGCCACCTTGGATGAGAGGTGAAACTGCTAAAAATAGAAACTTAGTCAAGTCCGGTTAGATTAATTTAACAAGTTGTTAAATTAATGAGATATAGTTTGTTGATTCTTGCATGCATGTGACAAATATTATTTTCAGATAACTGAGTATTCTCTCATAAATAACTGATGCATGACAGTTCAGACAAAGACCCAGTTGAGATTAGATGAGGTACAATGTAATATCAGATGCTAGGATATTTCTAGTAAGTATTCCTTGCATGAGGAAGGAATCTATTTTCTTCTATGACTACGTAGTTGGACCTAAGGTTACAACAGGTATGATTAGGCAAATTTACAACCTATATGTTGAGGCCTAGGTAGTCCATGATTTTCATCTTCTGATTACAAAGAGAGCAGGATAGTTTTTGGTTGATTCTTTTTGTATGTTGTTGAGGATCTCCACTTGATTGATAATACAATGTTGGGCTTTTATGCTGGTGCTTTCCCCGGTGATATATTTTGTGCTATGTGTGACTGATTCCTTCTTATCAGTTATATGTGTTCATGCTTGATGTTTCTCATGGTTGATTAGCCTCCACAAAGTTTATGATAGATGTAGATCTAGTATTGTGCTTTAGTACATTGCATATATCAGTTTGATCTGTAGGTGAAATTTATACATGATATCAATGAGCTCGCTGATTTGAAGAGAAAATTCTACAGGATCAAATAGATTTTGTTAGCATATCTTGAGGGCGTTGAGCATGAGGAATGCCTTGTATGGGTTTCTTCGCATTTAGAATTCATTTGTAGTAGCTGATACTTCCAGGGTCCATATCTTGGATAATTTTCTCTTTATGTCAATATGAGGGAAGCTTGGATTTTGTCCTTCTTTTTGCATGTATGTTGTTTTCAGATGAGGTTTAGGGTCCTTGCAAAAGACTCCTTGTATTGTTGTAGTTTACATGGTGATTGCAGATTGTCATGTTGTTTTTCCTTAAAGGGGAAATAACCACATAGTCATGAGCATACTTTATGTACTTGATTTTTACACTGAAATATGAGTGGTCTAGTCATGATGACAAACCTGGAGATGTAGCCCACGAGGGGTGAACTCTGTCATCAAACCTTGTGTTGCTCTTCTCTATGCCTACATGAATTATATGTCTTATGTTCATTATGATTAACTTGCACATGAGAACTAATTCATGCTTGAAGGGACACTAAAAAAATATGTTTCTTATGAAGACCCATTTTCATGCTTGCAAAGCATCAACGCGGTCCTAGTTTTTGTTTCATTTGATTTTGGAAAGAGAGGCATAAATAACCTATTCCACTTTCAGATTAGTTTGGTATCAGAGCATAAGTTGATCAAGTTGCAAGATGGGCAGCAAAAAGAGTATCCAAGAGCTTGAAGAGCGAAATTTGGCTTTTTGGACAGAGAATATAGAATTGAGAAGGATGTGGAGATAGCTAAACAAGAGAAGAGGCATGTGCACTTTGTGTTGCAGCAAGTGCTGGATGAGAAAGTTGCAGAAAATTCTACTCCTACACCAGCAAAAGAAAACTCTAAGATGAAGCCAGTATGTGCTCATGATTCAAATAGTGGTTTTGGACCATATGTAGAAGATGATGCATGTGAGTTTGCAAGCACCTCCAAGAAGAAAACCCTATGGCAGTGGAAAGTAGTGGATGGTTACATTCATCTACAAGTTGGTCGTCATTGTCATCATCAAAAGTAGAAACGATGCATGAAAAGTTTAAAGAGGTAATTAGTATCTCAAGTACTACTTCCATTAATTTTCATAATAAGTCTTTTGTAGCATTTGAGCAACATACCAAGGGTATAGGTATGAGGTTCCTCTCTAAGATGGGATATGAAGGTGGAGATTTTGGAAAAAATGATCAAGACATTAGCAATCCAATTATGGTTGAGGATAGACCAAAGTACCAAGGATTGGGATATAGCCAAAGGGAGTTTGGAGAATGCTCCAAAAGGCTTGAGGTACATCAAACATCTGAGCATGAGATATCACCACCTTGTGAGAACTGTCGAAGTTGTAACCTCTAAAGATAGGTATAACTCTCAAGAGTGTTTTCCAATGCATGGAAATTTTGAATATTTTTGGAATCAGTACCCTTGCATATTTTGTGATGCTTCTGACCATTGTGTAGTTGTGTGCAAGAAATACATAATAATGGTCAAAAGAATTAATGAAATTCTAGGCATCAAACAAAAAAACGTTTTTTTGCAAGAAGAGAACCTAAAAGCCTAGGAGAGGCAAGATTTGTGTAGTCTTGTTGTAAATTGTTTGTAAATACTTGTTGTCATTAGTTATTTAGGTACTTTTGTCTAGTGAACATCATTGTCACTATGTTCAAAAAGTAGATGTTTTCGTTGATGATTGCATTATGTTTTTATAAGTCCACATGTTCAAGAACTTTTTAGTGAATGTGCAAAGTTTGTCATTTAAGTTTGTCTACGAATTGTCACATGCTCACTGATACAAGTATTCAAGATGAAACTAGTGTGAATCATATATTTGTTTCTAAGTTTGTATAAGATGAATGTGTTTGTAGGCAAGGCCAATGTTGTCATTGAATTTTTTTGTAGCAGTGTACTTTTCATGTACAAGCTTAGTTTGAGGATGCTAAAGCATATTCATTTTTCTTCTATGTTCCAAGATGGAATCAAGTTTATCTTCAACAATTTATTACTTCAAGAGGAAGTGTTTTGGAGTTGTACAAAGATGAGGTTAAAGAGAATGTTCAGATTCCACCCATCAATATTTTGTTCCTGCAAAAACAATGAGAATGTTGGCTCAATTCTTGAGAGGACAACAACTCTTCATGAGGATGATAAGTGAAGTGCCTTGATTGGGGATTGAAGGGAACCAATTGAAAATTTTGCAATTTGGATATAGTTTTTGGGTATTTTTGATTTGTGGCCTTTTCATATGAACTGGGGAAGTAAAATTTTGGAGTCCAAAACTTCCAAGTGGGGAGGATTGATTATGTGATCGAATTTATGCTCAAAAATGAAAGTGCCTAGAACTTCTTGAAACTAGTACCAAATTGAATATCTCGCCAATTTGAGTCTAATGCAATGTGTATAGCTCAAAACTAATATCTTATGCTCCCGATATTGCATTTTGATCATTTTCCCAAAAATCTAAGTTTTGAGGAGGGCAGTTGATTGGTTGACTATATTGTTGAGTCAGTAGGGTGACCATACAAGTATGATCCAACCAGAAGCTGACAAGCGGAATCATTTGGTTCATTGGATTTTTAGCATGTTTTATTGGTTGTGCTTGGTTGAAGTGGACCTATGAATGGGAGGCACGTGGCCTAATGGGATGCTACCACATGTCATTCTTAGTTTTTAAAAATTTGGCATGGGTTGGTTGGAGGCCCAAATAGGATTCAAACCTATGATCTCCAGTTTAGAAGCACATACCCTTACCAAGAGACTGTTGGGTGGTTCTTGTTAACTATAGAACCAAAATACCATTTAAGGTTTATCTTGGTGCCTTTGGGATGAAGGGGTCGAGGCTAAGCCCATGCCCCTCAGACACAAACATTCCATATGGCCCCGATGAGGGGTTAGTGATGCAAGAGAATGAGGCTTGAATACAAAAGGCTTTGAATTGTATTATGAAAATACAAAAATAAAATTATAAGCAATGGAGTGGGGTTCTTTACCTATCACCTTACAAAGCTTTCTGGATAGGATTTAAGTTAGAATTCAAGGATTTAGATTATTTTGTAATTAATTCAAGTAGTTAGGCTTAGTTGAGATTCTCGAAAAGAATATCATGCAGATTAGATAGGATTAGGAAATTTCGATCCATTGATTAGGAATTTTGTTGTTGTATGTGATGAGCTCCAATATTGCAGCAATAATGCTGCAACTCTTAGGGCTCCCTTCTTTACTTTTATCAACCCGGTAGTTCGTAACAAACTTGGAAGCGACAATGCTCTATGCACAAGTACTACCTCTTACTGCAGGTTGTCACTTTATCAGCTAGCACAAGTTCGCTAGGAGCTTAAGAAAACTTCTATGTGTTCTTAGAAGAAGCTTTTAATTGTGATGGAAGAAAGATAAGTCAAAAGAGGCTATTCTATTTGTAGAAAGAGGATGAAAACTGAAAGAAAATGCAAAACCTAGCAAACCCTAGTTTTACTAACTTACCCTACTTTTGCAAGGAAAAGAGATGAAACTACTGAAATGGATTCCATTGACTACTAAAAAGGTAAGATGCATGTACTTAAGCTACTTTTGAATGAAAATGTGGAAAAATCATCTTTTTGTACTTTTGAGCAATTTTATACAGAATTATTATGCTTGTGTTTTAACTTATTTGATTGTGCAGAGGTTTGGTGGCGAAGGGAGATGGAGTGGGCTATTGAAGATGATGAGGAAGGTGTGGAGAGGACCTAAGGAGTCCCTAGCATCATTCTGGAGATTTCCATTGTGATTAGACTTCAAAAAATCACTCGCATGAACTTCTACAGGGAGTCTGCAGGGAATCTACAAGAAATTCTACAGGAAGTTCTACAGGAGTAGACTAAAAGTGATTTTTGAAGGGTTGGAGGAGGAAAAATGGTGGGAAAAAGAAAATGAAGGTTGGATGAGGGTGTTAGAGGGTCTAGGACTCTGTCAATGAAGATCAAAGGTGAAGGAGATGGTTGGAATTGTTCAAAAGATAAGAAAGCTATTTTGCACAAAAACGTAGAAATTAGGGTTGTTTGGGAAAGTGTGGCGAATGAGTGGAGAAAACCTTGAGAAATGGACCAGAGCAGGTTAGGTGATTAAAGGATGATAAGCTGGGATGGTATTCAAGTGAGCTGCACACTTTCTTCTAAAAACTAATTCAAGGAGAATTAAAAAAAAACAGAGTTTTACCTAATTTAACCTAATTTTCCCTAAAAACCAGAAAAGTTATGAAAAAACTTTATGGACAGGAAATGATGCAAGAAAACCATAGAAATTGAACAAGAATAGATCTAATCATGTAAATACAACTAACATTTACTTCTCCAACTCAAAATCTCTCACTAGCAATTGCATTGGTAAGAAAAAACAGTGTTTTGGTGGCAGCAAGAGTGCCTTGGTCTCAATTAATTGTCCCACGGAGGGAGAAAGGAGATCAAGGTCTGCTTGGTGGAATTTTTGTCAATCTTCATTTATTATTGCAGCAAACTATCTAATCAATCTTGAAATTAGAACAACTACTCTAATCATTGACAACAACCTAAGTAACAAAGTAAGATTTAATCTAAACAACATAAATTATTACATAAATGCAAGAAAAACACATATGAATACAAGAAGGAGGTACTAGGCACTTGGGTTCAGCCCAACCCTAAGAGCTACAACCCCCTTAGAAACATCAGTGCTGGTTCAAAGCTGGATTCATCTTCATTGCTCAAAAAATAATAGTCATATCACACATTGTCTACAGAAAGAGCTCAGAAATGAGCTGAATGTAGAGCTGCACTAAAGTGTGAAAATGAATTGTTCAATAGCTAACCTACTGAGGCCTAAGGCCTTCTTATTTATACAAGTTGAGGATCCTAAGAGTCCTCCTAAACTTTAGGAACTTGGCTGCCAAAACTTGCAGTTAACAGCAACTTCACTAGACCTGCTCGGCTGCCCTTGTGATCATCAATGTGGTGGCCTTTGAACTCCGAGCTGCTAGTGGAGAACTTGAGGAAGCAGTCATTAATGCTTGAGACACCCTTCCTATAAGTCCTTAGCATGGTTTCTTCAAGTTTTGGTTGTCAATCTGCTCATAAATGCTTGGTCTTGGTCCAAAAATGTCTAAAAATCTACAATAACCACTCATTAGACTTTGTGGTAAAGTGACTATCCCCATTCGCTCAATTAACATAAATATATTAAAAAAATGCACAAAACTATGGAGAATGGTGGATTAAATGGAAATAATAGGCAAAATGAGCCCATATAGTTACTCATTTCCAGGGCTCATCATGACCCCTTACTGAATGGGTTGCTCATCCTTTGAGCAACTAATCCAGTTCTTCATCCTTGATGGCCTTAACAGCTTCCCTGACATCCCATGCTTCTGAGGTGATGTCCTCTTCCCTGTCTTGAAAACCTGCCTTTCTATCTGCTTCCTCCCATTGCCCGTGTTCTTCTTCTTCCTTGACCTGTTCCAGTAGTCCTAAGAGTAGTGGAGGACTGAACTTAAGGCCAATCCAGTTGGCTTTCAGGTTTTGCATTGATTGTTTGTATAGAGGCACTCTCACCAAAGCCTCTCTCATTCTGGTGGGGGAGTGATACTCCATGATCTTTAAGCTATAGGATAATGTATTCCATCTCCTCATACAAGCATGAAGGCAATCATCACCAAATAATCTTTCCATATCCTCAAAATGGGCGATATCTTGTGCTTGCCTTTCTACATAATCCAAGAGAACTTGAGTGTTTTTGGCAAGGTGTTGATCAGCATAAATGAGAGCTGAGGGGTCTTCTAGTTCTGCTCTGATTAGCAAGGGCTCATTCAGTTCTTTGGCCATGATCTACTGAACTTCCACTACCCTTTTTTCCTCATGGCTCATCCAGGAAGCCATAGCCATGAGCTGTACATCTCCCAATGCAGCATTGTGGTCACAAAATTTCATAACAGGGAGTGCCATATTATGTAAGTAAAACTATGCTAATTTGGCCTTGTCCTCAGTCAAACTAGTGGCACAGAGATGCATAAATTAACCATAATTTTGGAAAGGGATTGTGCCCCTTTGTGCCAACGTTTTGATTTGGAACTGGAGCCATTGGTCTTTCAGATACAATGCATAAGATATGGCTGGTTGTCTACATTGAAAGGCTTCCATTGCCCAACTGGCAATGCAGGCCATCTGGGCTTCTCTCTCTTACAACTGTTGTTTTAGCATCAACATTTCAGCTCCTACCTGAGACTCCCTCTCTTGCTGCTGCTTTATCATCATTTCCACATCAGGTTGTGGCTTTCCCTCTTGGTGCTATGTTTTTGTTGTTTCCTTGTATGTTAGGGGACCTTCCTGTAGTTGGTGTTCTTTGGAAATCTATGTTATTTCTGCCCCTAGAGTTTCCTATTGCTGCAACTTCTTTTTTAGCAATGCATTTTCCTCCTATAGCTGGGCTCTTTTATTGAACTCATTGTGTCTCACAATTGCCAACTCTCTTCTTAATTATTTCAGCTATTCTTCCATGTTTCCTATGTCTGCAACTCCCTTGGATTTAGCAATTTTCATCCAAGTGTGGGTTCTAACCCTTTCCTATTCTAGTGCAAAGAAAAGTGGTACAACGAATTTCTGTGGGATGATCTTCCCACCTTCTAAAAAGTTGTAATATGAGCCCAAATTAGGCTGAGAGCTTGGTTTAGGTATCTCCTCGGTCTTGTCTTCTTCCTGTGACTATTACGTTGCCTCCTCTTCCAATTTTTCAGTCTCCTTTAGCTTGGACAACATTTTCTGTAGAGAGCTCTTAGCTTCCTGAAGAATTGTTTTGGTGTCCATTAGTTTGTTTTTCTCCTTCCGGGTGCAAGTTTTGGGACTTCCTCTCTCATAAATGATAGATATTTTGGACGGGGATTCCTCCTTATTCTCAGTAGGTGCATCTGTGATTATTATAGGTTCCTTTGGTGGAGGTTAGGGCTTGCCCACCTTTATCCTGGTGCTCCTTCTGGTTTTAAAATACATTTATGTTTCTCTTTTTCTTTTTCCTTTTTTTTTGTTGGAGTGCTTAATGCAGCCAGCACAGATGTTCCTTCTTTTGCCAATGTCTTAGGGGATGTTTCTTTTGGCTTCTGTTCCCCTTCATCTTTTGTTGTCTTCTCCATGCCTCCTATTTCTGCTATTTCTGGCAATGGCTTCTCTGCTTCTTGCTAGGTTCCTGCCTTGCTTGTGGTAGTCCTCTTTTGGGCCTTCTTAGGATTTTTCTTCTCACTTTCTATTATGTTCCTTTTCTTTGTCTTTGGGGTGGTCTTTTTTTCTACAATGGGTTTTTCTAGCTTCTCTTCTGCTTCTTGTTCCTCCTCTGTTTCCTGCTCTTCCTCTGTTTGAACATGTGGTGTCTCCTCATGCATTTCTTCCTCGATTTCCTATTTCTCTCGCTCCTCCTCATTACCAGACTGGCTAATATCCTCAGTGAAAGTCTTGATGTCATCATCTCTGGACATATTTCTGAAAATTTCCCAAGCTATGGGAATGGTATATGTATGTAAGGCATCTTTTACCAATAGTTTGATGAGCCCATGGTGGGCCAACTGGTTTGGGATTCCCGCATTTAGCTTGGTACTACATTCTATTAAAGACTGGAGGAGGAAATATGGAAGGCCCAGTTTTTAAACTAGAGGCAGGTCCATCCCATACCTTAATTCATGTAGTAACCTGAAGTGATAACCATAAATAATGCTGAACCTTCCTTCACAAGTGATATATTTCATTATTTGGTAGCTAACTTCATTCCATGGAAGAGGAAAGCTTGTCCTCCTAACCCCATTTTTATCCTCTACAGGATCCTCCCCAGGTTGAAAAAATTTCTTCTTGGCCACTTGTCCCAAAGCTTTTTCCTCCTTACTCCAAGGGAGCCCAGGTGGAAGGCCTATAATTCGATTGATAAAACCAGGGGTGAGTTCTACGGACAAACCCCTAAAACTGACTGTGCATGTGTCCTCGAATGGGGTTTTAAGGCCATCAGAAATTCTTCAGTTCTGTCATCATCATATCCATGTACTCGTTCGAAGAAGATCATCCAATTTGCCCTGGTGAAAAAAGCCACCACGTCAGGGCGCTCATGTAATTGGTTGGAGTTCAAGGGCTCCTTCCTCATAAGCCCTCCTAGCATGGTGTTGATTGGTATTTGAAGTGCTTAGGTGAGGAGAAAAACAACAGTTTCAAAGAAAATAAGAGACAGAGGGACAACTGGGTTTTGTTTATTTTTCTCTCTAAACTGAAGGAGGAATTTCTATGGGTTCTTCTCACAACATCAAATTGCAATATTTCCCTTGTTTCAAACTGCTATTATCCTAAATTTGATCTTCTGCTTTTGGAAAGAAAATATTTTTGACAGACAGAGGATAAATAACACAAGGTTTTTCTTAGAGAATGGATAGATATGCAAATTCATTTTTTTCACATAGGCTGGTTTCTACGATTGCAAGTGTTTTCTTTATAGTGGAATATGAAGTAGAAGAAGATAGACTTCGAATATAGAGAAGAAAATAGAGAATTGTGTAGAACTTAGGGAAAATATGCAGGCAAACTTTTAAACTTCATTCTCCTTTCTTTCAACCCAGTTTTGTGTTTTTAACCCACCACCTTATACAAATAAGTCCTATGTAGGGAGGTTTCCCGAGCCTACCTCGTTTGAAGCTCAAATTTTGATAAAAATCCTGGGTTTTCCTTCTATTGGTTGTTCTCTGCCTTTCCTGTAGAGCTTCTCTGGCTCCTGTAGAATGCAGTAGGGTTCCTGGAGAGCTCGATAGGTAATAGGGTTTCGAAAAAACCGGCAAAAGATCGGTGGAGGATGACTGGTTTGCTAATATGAAGGTGGTATATGAACACTGCAGTCGAGAGCTTTGTAACATGCAAATGAATGAAAAGTGTGGTGGAGGCTTGGAGTTCATTGTACTTAACTGTTGACATAATCCGTGGTGAGAAGATGAGGTGGCCGTATGGGTACGTTATCCCCATCCAGACTGTTGGTCTGATGCCAGTGTCATTATGGTTCCTCATGCCGCTTGACCACCATCACCTCCCTTACTCCCATTATCTGCCGCCACCACTACCAGTTTCAAATTCCTTCTTCCTGAGTTGACATGCCGCACGTGCTGACTGTGTATCTAATCAGCAATTTGAATTTGGACGTGGCTTAACTGAATTCTGTGAAAGGGTGTAAATTGCGCGAGGGTGGCTAGTTAGTTGGCCACTGATTCCACATAATTGGCCATTCCCATAGTTCATGCAGTTTCGAAATATTATTCATGCAATCGAGGAATAGGTTTAGGCACTTACCTGGTCATTCGCTGCTGTGTTATGCATATTTCAGATTTTGGCACTTCGTTTCCTCGTTGTTGTTGTTGCTTGCACTCTGCATGCTCGGCCTTGGGTTTTTCCAATGATTTCCCATTCAAACATTGCTCTTCATATGTCCTGCCGCACTGACCCCGTCTTTGGAGTATGTGTTTCAAAGGGATCAGCTGCTACAGGAATCCTATAGGATTTCCTGTCGCTGCTTCTCCTCTTGAAATTCAAGCTAATATATGAGCGAGGCTAACACTGTTGGAGAAGGTCTCGATTGGGAAGAAATCATAGCTGGAGGGTATCAGGTAGGGATGAGTAAAACTGTTGCTGCCTTTATTTGTCATTTTGTCTTCTTGTTGTGTGTTTGTAGGATGAGAGAAACAGGATATCTGTATGTGGCTATGCAGGGATAAAAATGAGTAGAGATGCAAGTTTACAGGGATGCATGGAATGGAAAAATGGGAAGATGGATGGTGGTAAAAAGGTTCATACGGTTTCTAGATGAATTTTCAACCCTCGGGCTTGGTTTTAAAATGGATTTTGGCCTTCTTGTAATTTCTATAGGATCCTCCTGTAGAAAACACAGAGTTTCCTGTAGGATGCGGAATTTCAGAACAAATGAGGCCAAAAACTTGGGAAAGGATAACAGTGATGGAATGATGGACTGTGAAGGGTGCATGCAGCCTACCATGTCTTTTCCTCTTGTGCAACCCTCTTGCAATTACCTTCCTGCAACTTGCAATTTATTCAAAAAGGAAGTTAAGTTTTTTTTTTTTGAGATAGCTATGGTGCCTCCACGAGGTTTTCACCCTCACTGCCTGCCTTAGCTGCCTCTAAGAGGTTTTCACCCATGGATCTTTTATTCCATTTTCTCTTTTCTATGTCTTTTTCTGTTCTTTTTTTTTTTGCTCAGGGTGTGGGTGGAGTGGAGACAGGGACCTGTTCCAGTAGCAGCACTAATTTATCCAGAGTTTCAATGAACTCCTGCTTGGAAAGGGGCTTCCTGTAGATCTTCAATCGATGCCCATTGACGAGCATGGGGATGACTTCTTCATCAATGGTCTAGATAAGGACTAAACAATTGTCATTGCGTTTTTCTATTGTATATGGTCCGAGCCATCTGGTTCTCAAATTTCCCTTGAAATCTTTGTACCTTGAATCATACAGCAGCGCCTAATCTCCTGGCTGAAATTTTATCTCTTTGAGGTGTCGATCATGCCATATTTTTCTTTGAAGCTCGACTACCTCTGAGTGGAGGAGGGCCTGCATTCTTTGTTTATGTAATCCATTTAGCTGAAGAAATTTGTCTTTTTGTGCATGGCCGAGGTCTAGGTCCGGGCTGAGCTGCCAGCCTTAATGTGTTATATTCAAATTCTATGGATAGCAAAGTTTTCTTCCCATAGACCAACTCATAGGGTGTGAAACTTGTGGTAGTTTTCCAAGTAGTGTTATAGGCCTAGGTGGCCTCAACCAATTGGTCTATCAAATTTTTCCTGCTGCTGATCACTACCTCAGTCAAAATCTCCTCCAAAGCTCTGTTAGTGACTTCCACCTATCCATTTTCTTGTGGGTGATAAGGGGTGGAAGTTATGTGCTTAATCTTATGGTGTGTGAGCAGGTCTTCAACTAATCTAGAGGTAAACTGGCTCCCTTGATCTGTAACTAACTCTCTTGTGTAGCCAAACTTGTAAAAGATATTTTCCCTTAAAAACTCAGCTAATTTTTCTTAAGTTGCTGCTTTGATTGCCTTTGTTTCTGCCCACTTTGTCAAGTAATCCATGCACACAATGATGTAAGACTTCTGTTGTGAAGGAGGGTTGATAGGACCCACAAAGTCCATACCCCACTTCTCAAATGGCTCGAAAGTCACTTGAGTTTGTAGGGGCATCTCATCCCTTGGAGTCAGTTTCCCCATACTTTGACATCAATCACATTGGCTGATGTATCTCCTGACATCTTGATGAAGAGTGGGCCAATAGTAA
The DNA here is from genome assembly GCA_000404065.3 of Pinus taeda. Classification (NCBI taxonomy): domain Eukaryota; kingdom Viridiplantae; phylum Streptophyta; class Pinopsida; order Pinales; family Pinaceae; genus Pinus; species Pinus taeda. Next base: position 48,960 of record APFE030823478.1, on the reverse strand, counting down.
CCTACCTGCAAAATCTTGAAAGCAATCCTCTTTGATGCAAAGTGGCCCCCACAATGTCCATCATGACAGGTTAAGAGGATGTCAAAGAATTCCTCTTCTCTGACACATCGCCTCAAAATCTGATCCAGGCCAAGTTTAAAAAGATTGCCCCTAATCCAAGTGAATAGGGCACCTTTCCTCACGATCTTGCTCTTCTCCTTTGAGGACAGGTGTGGCGGAAACTATGTTGAAACCAAGTAATTTTCTATATCAGCAAACCATGGAGAGAGTACTGAAATAGAAAATAGGTGTTCATCTGGCATTTGATCATCCACCACTCCTTCTTCACCTGCAGGTAGATCTAGTCTAGACAGAAAATCAGCGACAACATTTTCCTTAGCTGGCTTATCAACAATAGTCAAATCAAATTGTTGCAACAAAAGTAACCATCTAATGATACGGGCGTTTACATCTGGTTTATTCATCAAATACCTAATTGTAGCATGATCACTATGTACAAATGTTTGATAACCAATGATGTAGTGTCTGAACTTGTTTAGGGAATGGACTACAGCTAGGAGCTCTTTTTCAGTTACAGTGTAGTTTAATTCTGCCTTGGATAGGTTTTTACTGACAAAATATATGGCATATGGTAGCTTCTCTTCAACTTGTCCTAGGGCTGCTCCTATAGCTTTTTTCGAGGCATCTGTGCGGATGTGGAAAGGTAGGGCCTAGTTTCGACCTCTCATGATTAGGGTAGTTACCAGTGTACCTTTCAAAGCATGCACAGCCTCTTGACAGTTGTTAGTCCATATAAACACAGCATCTTTCCCGAGAAGGCCAAACAATGGAGAGGCTAGCTTTCTAAAATCCTTAATGAATCTTGTATAATTCCCTGCTAAGCCTATAAACCTCCGAACATCTCTTACATCATTAGGAATTGACATTTATCAAGGCTGAGGGACAGGTTCATTTCAATACACTTGGCTAAAACTTTCCTCCAGTTAGTCAATGCTTCTTGGAAGTTAGAACCATAAGGGGTAAAGTCATCCATATAGATTTCCACTAAATCATGAACCAGCTCAACAAATATGCTCAGTACTGCTCTCTGAAAAGTGGCAGGAGCATTGCACAACCCAAAGGGAAGGACCTGGTAGGGAAAGGTACCCCATGGATAAGTGAAAGTGGTCTTATCTTGGTCTTTCGGGCTAATTTGGATCTGGTTATACAAGCTAAACCGATCTAGGAAGGAAAAGAACTTCTTCCTTGCCAGGCCATCTAAAGCTTGATCTATGAAAGGCAAAGGGAAATGGTCCTTCTTGGTGGCCTTGTTAAGCTCTCGATAATCTACACAGGTCCTCCACTTCTCATTTTTCTTTAGCACTACTACCAAAGGAGAAACCCATTCGCTGTCAAAGATGGGGTAGATGAATCCTGCATCCAACAGCTTTTGCTGTTCTTCTTTGACAATGTCCTTGAGGGCTAGATTCATCCTCCTTTGAGGCTGCCTGACTGGTTTACAATCCTCTTTAATGTAAATGTGATGAGTACAGACTGAAGGGTGGACTCCCTTCATCTCCTTATAGGTCTAAGAAAAAGCATCCAAATGGCTTCTCAATAAGCTACACAGCTCTTTCTCCTGGGAGGTGGATAGGGCTGAGTTAATCCTCAAGGTTCTTTCTGGGCCAAATTCCACATTCTTAACTCAGAGAGAGGTCGGATCAGCCACACAGAGATAAACTCAATCATTGGTTTGGGTTTCTTCCACCAACTCTTCTAATGTCAACTCGTTGGGGGCGGACTTTGAATCAAATCTTCAATAAGATCATCCTCGGTTTGTGGACCGCCATGGTAGTTTCTACTGTACACAATGGTGTGGAGTAGACTTCATCCTCATCTTCCTCCTCCAACCATAGGGGTAAATCATGTTCTAGCAGAGGTTGGGCAAGAGGATAGAGGACTAGATGCTTGGACATCTGCCCATTCTTGATGGTCATACTCCTAGCTCGAAAATTGATGTAAGCATCTGTAGTGGCTAACCAAGGCCTTCCCAAGATGAGAGGATACCCGGTGAGCTTTGCCTTTGGCGGAAGAACCAAGAAGTCAACAGGGTACTCCTAGGAATCAAAGGAGACCATGACATCTCCCACAATCCCCTCAGGGGTCACAATGGAGCGATCTGCCAACGGCAGTACTGTTGAGGTCTTTCTTAGGGAACCCTGAAGGTTGAGTTTGACCATAGTGTTCCTAGTCATTACATTAATGGTGGCCGCTAGATCAATCAAGGTGTGGGGGATTATGGTGCCATTGATGTGGACATCGATTACAGGACTCCCAGGGTCCAAATATTTTGGACAGATTACCTATCCCAACATTAGGTCGAATGGTTGTCCTATGACATTGATAGTTGGGGCATCTCTCTTGTGCCTACCTGGGTGACTGAAACACTTCTCTTTGATCAACGTGTTGTAGATTGGTACATCTTTTATGGCTTGGAGAAGTGGTATTTTTACACATAACTGTTTTAGTTCTCCTAGAAGTTCAGTTTCTTCTGGTGTTAGTTGTGTGGTTCCAATTAGTCTCTCAGGAAAGGGTGGAATGGTTTTTGATTCACTTTCATGTTTCTCTTCTTCATCCTCCTTAGGAGGAGGTTGTCTATCTGGGAGGACCTTCCCAGATCATAGGTTGATCTCCTAAATCTCCACAGCATAGGTAGGGCATGTAGTTTCTCCAGTATATACCTTCTAGACCTGTCTCTTATTGGGGTTTGGGTTCGGTTGAGCAGGTATTTGGGGTTGTCTTGGAGGAGCAAGAGGTGATGGTTGTGGTTGAGTAGGTGGTGGAGGCAAAAGAGTGGGAGGAGAGTTGTATTAGGGCCTCCACCCCTGATGAGGTGCATTCCATTGAGGTTGTGGCTGAGCATGAGAATGAAACAAATGAGCAGCATGTTGAGTATGGTATTAGGATGGATACGACCAAGGAGGGGGTGTGGACCAAGAAGGATGAGTAGGGGGACCCCAAGAAGGTATGTGAGTGGACTGATTGGGGTTGTAATAAATCTGGGATGTCCCTTACATCCCCTGCTAGTAAGGTCTGGGTCCATGTGGCCTCCTTTGGTTCATGAAGTAGAGTGGTTCAATGGCCCCTTAAGCCCCCTTGGTACATCACTTTAAATTTGGGTAAGGATGGGCATTGATTTGTAGCATGTTCTGCTTCACAGACAAAACACACCTCTATGGAGTGTAATGGACACATGTTCTTAGGATGCTTTTTAGTGCATCTGGGACAAAAGATGGCCAAAGCCCTCCCAGCTTACTCTTGCTTCTTTTGGATTCGCAAGGTATCCATTTGCATGGAAATGGTCTGTCTCATCTCACTTTTGAAGTCTCCCATCTGGTTTGCAAATTCGTTTTTGGATAAGGGGGCACTGGCTAAAAGTTGACTTCCCCTACCTCTTTTTCTGGATGCCCTAGAACAGTTTCTAAACACAGATTTTATGTTATCATAAGGTAGTTGGTAGATGTATCCCCCAGCCAACAAATGGAGGGTATCTAGAAGGTCTTCAGGAACTCCTCAAAGCAGAACCAACTTTAGATGTTCGGGGTCAAGTGTGCACCTGACCGTTTTATAACTAAGTTGGAACCTCTCTTCATAGTCTTGTAAAGATTGATCACTTCCCATGGTCATCCGAAAGATTTCTTCCTTTGTTTCCATCAACCTACAGTAATCTCAGTACTTGCTATTAAAGGCTTGTTGCATCTGAGCCCAAGTTGTGATATTGTTTCCAGGTAACACCATGAACCAACATAGTGATGCATCCTTGAGGGTAGAGGGAAAGAGTTTCAACTTTTGCTCGTCTTTTGCATAGTCATAGGTTTGACTAAGGACAACAAACTCAAACAAGAAGGTATCAATGTCTGTAGTAGTCAATCCATGGAAGTGAGGTAAGGTTGAGGGACTTATGTTTTTCATCTTTGTGTCCCCATTGATCTCTCGGATGGGAAAAGTGCCTTCTATTCTCTCCCCATTTCCTCTACCATTTCTATTTTCGACCATGGTCTCTGGAGGAATGTTTTCTTGCTCTTCTTCAGTTATAGGATCTTTTTATATCTTTGGAGGTTCACCTATAGGTTCTTCTAGATCAGTACCACCAAAGAAGAGAGAAGGGTGACTTAGAGATGTGGTGGGGGTGTTGGGTAGGAATTTTCCTGAATTGTCTATATTTCTACGAGGCATGAAAGGAAATCTCTTTTTTTTTGGGTATAATTTTTGTTTCTTTTTCTGCTTGTACCTCCAAAACTAGAATGGATTAAACAACAAATGGCAACTAACTAAGGTCTATCTTGCTGAAATGAAAATGCATAATTGAAATGAAAGCAAGGAAGAACTAATCTACTTTGCTGAAAGGAAATTGTAGAATTGAAAATAAAGCAGGGAAGCACTAATCTATTTTGCTGAAAGGAAATTTTAGAATTGAAATGAAAGTAGGGAAAGACTAATCTATTTTTCTGAAAGGAAATTGTAGAATTGACATGAAATGAGGAAAGGACTAATCTACTTTGTTGAATGAAATTGTAGAACTGAAATGAAAGCAAGAAATAGCTAATCTACGCTTGCTGAAATGAAATTGCGGAATTGAAATGAAAGCAAGAAATGTCTAATTTACGCTTGTTGAAATGAAACTGTGGAATTGAAATCAAAGCAGGAAATGTCTAATCTACTTTTGCAGAAAGGAAATTGTGGAATTGAAATTGAAGAATTGAAATGAAACAACTACTCTAATCTTGCTAAAATAAACTACTTAGCAGAATGTTGCAGTAGAAAATAGAACAAAAGAAGTAATCACAAAATACTCTAACGCTTCCTCGGCAATGGCGCCAAAAAGAGTGGTGAGCTCCAGTATTGCACCAATAATGCCAAAACTCCTAGGGATCCCTTCTTTACTTTTATCAACTTGGTAGTTTGTAACAAACTTGGAAGTGACGGTGCTGTATGCACAAGTACTAGCTCTTACTGCAAGCTATCACTTGATCAGCTGGCACAAGTTCGCTAGGAGCTTAATAAAACTTCTATAAGTTCTTAGAAGAAGCTTTTAATTGTGATGGAAGAAAGTTAACTCAAAATAGGCTATTCTATTTGGAGAAAGAGGATGAAAACTGAAAGAAAATGCAAACCCTAGAAAACCTTAGTTTTACCAACTAACCCTACTTTTGCAAGGAAAAGAGATGAAACCACTGAAATGGATGCCATTGACTACTGGAAAGGTAAGATGCATGTACTTAAGCTACTTTTTAAGGAAAATGTGGAAAAATCATCTTTTTGTACTTTTGAGCAATTTTATACAGAATTATTATAATTGTGGTTTAACTTATCTGACTATGCAGAGGTTTGGTGGCGAAGGGAGGTTGAGTGGGCTATTGAAGATGATGTGGAAGGTGTGGAGAGGACCTAAGGAGTCCCTAGCATCCTTCTATAGATTTCCATTGTGATTAGACTTCGAAAAATCGCTCGCATGAACTTCTACAAGAGGTCTGCAGGGGATCTATAGGAAATTCTACAGGAAGTTCTACAGGAGCAGGCTGAAAGTGATTTTTGAAGGGTTGGAGGAGGAAAAATGGTGGGAAAAAGGAAATGAAGGTTGGATGAGGGTCTTAGAGGGTCTAGGACTTTGTCAATGGAGATCAAAGATGAAGGAGATGGTTGGAGTTGTTCAAAAGATAAGAAAGCTATTTTGCACAAAAATGTAGAAATTAGGGTTGTTTGGAAAGTTTGGTGAATGAGTGGAGAAAACCTTGAGAAATGGAGTGGAGAAGGTTGGGTGATGAAAGGATGATAAGCTGGGATGGTACTAAAGTGAGCTACACACTTGCTTCTAAAAACTAATTCAAGGAGAATTCAAGAAAACAGAGTTTTACCTAATTTAACCTAATTCTACCCCAAAAACCAAAAAGGTGTTGAACAAAACTTTATGGACAAGAAATGATGCATGAAAACCATACAAATTGAACTATAATAGATCTAATTATGTAAATACAACTAACATTTATTTCTCCAACTCGAAATCTCTCACTAGCAATTGCATTGGTAAGCAAAAACAGTGTTTTGGTGGCAACAACGATGCCTTGGTCTCAATTCATGGTCCCACAGAAGGAGAAAGGAGATCAAGGCCTGCTTGGTGGCCTTTTTGTGATTCTTCTTTTATTACTATAGTAGACTATCTAATCAATCATGAAATTATGCAACTACTCTAATCATCAACAACAACCTAAGTAACAAAGCAATATTTAATGTAAACAACACAAATTATTTCATGAATACAAGAAAAACACATATAAATACAAGAAGGAGGTATTGGGCACTTGGGCTGGGCCCATCCCCAAGAGCTACAGCCTCCTTAGAAAGCATAGTGTTGGTTCAAAGTTGGATTCATCTTCATTGCTCAAACAATAATAGTCATATCAGATATTGTCTACAGAAAGAGCTCGAAAATGAGCTGAATGAAAAGATGCACTAAAGTGTAAAAATAAATTTTTCAATAGCTAATCTACTGAGGCCTGAGGCCTTCTTGTTTATACAAGTTGAGGACCCCAACATTCCTCGTAAACTTTAGGAACTCTGTTGCCAAAACTTGCAGTTAACAACAACTTCACTGGACCTGCTCGCTGCCCTTGTGATCATCGATGTGGTGGCCTTTGAACTTCGAGCTGCAGGTGGAGAACTCGAGAAAGGGGTCATAAATACAGGAGACACCCTTCCTATAACTCCTTAGCTTGGTTTCTTCGAGTTTTGGCTGTCAATCTGCTCATAAATGCCTGGTCTTGGTCCAAAAATGTCCAAAAATCTGCAATAAACATTCATTAGACTGTGTGGTAAAGTGATTATCCCCATTCACTCAATTAACATAAATATATTAAAAAACATGCAAAAAACTATGGAGAATGGTGGATTAAATGGAAACTATACACAAAATGAGCCCATATAGTTACCCAAATCTGGGGCTCATCAGTATGTACAGGTATTTATATAAGTTTTGAATTAGTGTAATGGGATTTGGTTGTGGAGGATTAGACTGTAAAATTTGAAATCTCTCCGTGTCTCTATGATTCTATGCATGAATGGTCAATCCCGAAGTTTTTAATTTCCTTTGGAATATTTTTGAATTCTATTGATTTTCGGTTTGGTCCCTTTAAAACTAGATTTTATATAATCTTGTGTTATCGAGTTTAAATATTCATTCACCGTGTATTGAGTTAATTAGGATGTAGTATGAGATCACAAATTTTAGTTAGTGATATCCTGAATATAACTTAGAGACAGATTAACCTTGGTAGAAGTACTAAATCTTAGTGGAAAGAGGAAATGTTGACAAATTCGCAAGAAACCCAGGAAAAGATCTGAATCATCTAATTGATAGATCCAATAGATATAATGGTCATTCCATGCCAACAAACACATGCATTAGTTAAAATAGAAAAGTGGTCTTCGTAGGCATAATCTGTATCTCGCGCAGTCTCAAGGTGGTAAGTTGTATTTGGAAAATTCACATGATTAGCCTTAGTAGCCGACACATAGCACGAGAAAACCACTTTTCTTGCATGCTCTCAGCTTGTTATACATCGTGCAATAATCCACGTCAGATTACGTGACAATCGTTGGATCAAGCACGGTTGATCAACGGTGGGAATCGTCCAGACTATTTGGTGGGCAGACGAAGCGATAATCATCAGATTGAAGAGTAAGATTGATGATGGATATTTAACCCGCTAAAGGTTTGTGGAATGAAAAACGTGACAAGGTTATAAACTGGGGTTTTAATGCTTTTCTACTCCATGGAAAATCTGAAGGTTTGCCGAATAATGGGTAAATTAAACAATTTTGCTATTTTTGCAGAATAACTAAATTTGGAAGTTGATGAGTCATACTCCAAAAGAGACCCAAGAGGAAGTTCCACTTGGACTTGAAGAAATCGTTTCCTGTTTTGAATGATTATCCTTAACACCTGCAACCATCCTACTAGTTAGGCACTAAGGTGGAAGGTTCTTGTGGCAAGGGGGACAGCCCTAGGTCCTTTGGACCTTATATGACTTGACGCCAAAGGTATTGGGAACTCTAATGGGTAGGACAGGCGTTAAGGCCTAGTCCATGGACCGATGACCCCATGTAGTTGTTCACCTGAATTTTAAGCACTAGGTCAGCGGGGGCGGGAATTAAGGCCCATCCCATGACCCTATGTGCCTACGCAACCATGATTTTTGCTCCAAAGGCATTAGAGAGAAAATTAATGGTCCAACAAGTTGCACCTACGGAGGGTGAATTTTTTGCTTAGTTAGTGATTTTCAGTGAAGACTTGTAGGATTGTTAGGCACAAGGGAAAAATTGTACGATGGTTAACAATCGAGTTCATGGATGAGCTTGTAGCTCATAATTTTTTGAGTTTTTCACCAATTTGTGCTAAACAATAGGCTACTGGGGGTTTTTGGATGCTTTGAATCCATTGGTGACCTTTTTTTTTCTATTTTGAGAAAATATAAATTTCCTTTTTGTAGGTTGGAGGCTATGAGGTGTATGGATCAAGTAGAGTTTGGTAACATATCCAGAGGGTATTGAGCATGAAGAAGACCTTGTAGGGGTTTCTTCACATTCATAATTCATCTGCAGTAGAGGATACTTGTAGGTTTAAAATCTTGGACATTTTTCTCTCTATGTCAATATCGGGGAAGCTTGGATCATGTCCTTCTTTTTTCATGTATGCTCTTTTTTAGATGAGGTCTAGGGTATTCACAGAAGACTCCTTGTAGTGTTGTAGTTTGCATGGTGATTGCAAGTTGTCATGTTGTTTTTATGTGAGATTCCTCTGAAGTAGAACATTTCCTTGAAGGGGAAATAGCCACATAGTCATCAGCGTACTTTATGTGCTTGATTTTTACATTGAAATATGAGTGGTCTAGTCATGATGACAGATCGAGAGATGTATCCCAGGAGGGGTGAACTTTGTCATGAAACCTTGTGTTTCTCTTCTCTATGTCTACATGAATTATATGTGCTATGTTCATTATGATTATCTTGCACATGAGAAATATTTCATGCTTGAAGGGACACTAAACAAATATGTTGCTTATGAAGACCCATTTTCATGCTTGCAAAGCATCAACAACGTCCTATTTTTTCTTTCATTTGATTTTGGAAAGAGAGGAAGAAACACCTATTCCACTTTCAGATCAGGTAATAAAATCTATGTGCAACTCTTCTTGAGAGCTCAATTATAATGTTAGGGTATGAGGCATGAAACTATGAAGTATAATTTTGTTTTAATCAATGTCAAAAAAGTATGATTTTTTCATAGTGAATATAGGATTTTAATATAGTTAGGATGACTAGAAATATATTATCATTCTTTTCTCAATTCAAGATATGTAATCACAATGTCTAATCCTATTAATTTACTATATGACATGTAGAAATATAAGTAGAAGAAAGGAGAGAATATATAGAAAGTAATTGAAAAGCATTATAACAAATATGGAAAAGACACCTTGTTGTATCACTAATTTTAAATTGGTACCTCTTTATATGGAAGTATATCATTCTTGTCATGTTCCTACTATGAATAATATAATATGTCCTTGGGCACTCCTTTGTACATAGAATTGTAGAATAAGAATTTAACTATCAATTCCATTGAGAATCATATTTTGTAGCTTTGTGTAAATATAAAAAATTATGTTTTCCAAGTTAGACTCTATTTTGGAACATGTTTGATTAAACATTGTAATAATCCAAAGTATGTTGAATCTTAGCATCGTGTGGAAAGGAAATATGAATATTATAACATCCTTCTTATTTCATTTTATCATTTCTTGTATATTCTATTATATTTCATTTTTTCCACTAAAAACGTTGAGGGTATCTGAGATTATAATTCATTGAATTTAAATTTTATAATTCGAGATATCTTCCCTCCAAGTTTAAATCATGTCTACCTTCACTATGATGCTTGCCTTTTATTTGGGTGTGCATCACACTTCTTCCTCTAGAGCATTATGCCTCATTCCTCTCTTGGAAACTATCAGACTTGACTATCTCCACAGTGAATTAAGGAGTATTTTTGTGGTTCTTTCATCACTTTATAAAAAATTAAACCTTTCTTTTAGTAATGCAATTAGTTAGTATTATTCAAGTGATATTATCAAAATTTATTTAGAAAATCCTATATTGTACTATAGTTTCATTAACATTGTTAAATGGCGGCAAGTTTTCCACTTGTTGTTGGTAAAAATAACTACCATTGGTTGGTTATTACACACATGGAGGTAAAAGGTTTGTTATGGTAATTTTGATAGTGTGGGCCATTAAATTTAATATGAAACATCAATTACACTCAAGAAATTTATTTTCTCATTATGTAGTTAATTTGGTTAACACATGATAATGATATGTAATCATGTTTATGGTAGACACTATACACTATCAAGGATTCTACCAAGCTAGAGTATTCTTTCTTCTTTAATTATACTCACGTTAACTGAAAAATGCAACAATTGGAAACATGTGTGGTGTTGTATCCTTCAATCGAGTGGGGACATAGAGTGTGAGATATGACATGAAAAACATTTGTTTGTGTCATGGAATTTTTATTGTTTTGTTTCCTTGTACTTTTACATTTGTGAAAATCACACCTTTCCTAGGTTTCCTTAAATATAATTAGTATTTGGCTACTCTTCTCACATTTGAACTCACTCTACAGACATCATATATATTTGATGGTAACAAAGTTAGAAGAGTGATGGATGTCTTCCCCATTTAACTACGAGGTTGACACTTAAATGGGTGATTTTAGGTGTATTCCTTATCTTCCTCCTCCACTGGGGCACATCTGACATTAGTGCACATGAATATGATATACATGGAAAGGATGTGAAAAAATAATAGAAATCATGAAATCTAATTTTTTTTCTTTATGTTGAGAATACTTCAAGTGTTGAAGTGAGTGGCCATTAGACAAATGTTGAATACTCAAAGGCCCGTGGAATAAGGATGTTGTATTATCTTTCAATTTATGTGTGATAGACATAATAGAAGCATTGTGTTATCATGTGATTTGAATGAATAAATAAGGTCATAGCCATGGTTTTCAAATAGATTCAATGACCATGGGTGGCATAAAGAAAGAGGAAATCATATACTCCTATGAGGAAACATCTTACAACATAATAACATTAAAAACATCTACAAGTTAGTTTGTTTAAAGATACATTCTCTCAACTCCAAATTATCATATGTACTTAGCATTAATATAGGTATTTATCATGATTTAATTAACACGATGAGAAAGAAACGACATGGTGTCTAGAACTTTCAAAATTCCTATAAATATTTTATTCTTGTATATTTAATATAATTATAGGGATAGCTAAGGTAGGACAATGTAAAGGGACCATGATACCACAAGTGGGTTGAGGTGATTGGATACAATGGAATCATATATCCCTAAACCCCTATGTTACTTTTTTATTAATCTTGATATTTTAACTTTCAGATTTATTGGATCTAGTCAATAATTGAACCTTGGAAATATTGAGAATGGAGAAGACTATAACCTCAACTCAACCACCATCTCCTACTTTATTAGAAAATGTGCTCCCTAAAATCTATGAGACTTATTCTCATATCTTTTGGGAAGCTAATTCAATTTGAGAAAATATGCCTTTTTCATGGAAATGGATTCATTTTTATTCCTTTAGAAATTGATTCATTAATTATTCATTCATTCACTCTAGGGGAACGAATTGGAATTAGGAGAGAAGAAAGGATTCCATAAGAAGGAAAATAAATTCTATAGGAAGGAAACTAATTTTTGATAACCAAGAATAAAAAAACTTGCTATTAGAGCAATTATTATTTTGGACCTTTCTATGCACATATTGAAGATCTCGAGGGAGAATATTTATAATGGATTCTGCAATAGAGGAAGAATATACCCTTATGTTATATGAGTAGGTATAATTGGTGCCATATAGTTGCAATGCATGTAATAAAATTAATAGGGAATAGGATGAAATATCAAATTGGACATTTATATGCACATACTAAAGAACACTGCATGGATAATACTTATGAAGGACTATTGAATAGAGAAATAAGATCTCCTCTTTTTATGTGTAGGTATTGTGGGTTGCATAGAATCCTTCTATCTTTATAAATCATTACAGTAAGATATTTGGTTGAGAAACTATACCTTACCTAAGTTAACAATTTTCTCTAAATTATCCTTGCATTTCCTCTTTTCCTTAGTAGTATCATAACTTTGGTAGGGGGTGAATTTTTTTATAAATATCAATTTTCATAGAGCCTAAGGTTGGGTATAAAACTGCTTAGAGTAAATCAATTTCGTGGTTTTTAAATTTGAAGAATAAATAGGTCTTTTTATTTGCTATAATTCCCTATTAGCAAATTGGGTATGAGTTGGAATTATTAGAGCTTGAGAATATTTACAGTTTACTAAATTTCCTTTCCTAGTTATCACTATTTCAAAAGATTTCTTTCCAGTTATGAAATTTAATTATTCATTCAAAGTTTTCTTTTGAAGATATATCATAGTAGGTAGAGTTTAATCACTAAAGAAGCATATGCTACTTCTTGATTTATATCTTTATGATTGTTTATTCTACAAGTTATGGTAGTATGAAAAATAACTTAGATAACCATGATGTAGATATTATAGTAAAATCTTAATAGAGTACAAGGATTATTTTTGGATTTCTATTCAGTTAATTTGATACTAATCTTCTACAATATTCATAGTTATCTATAGTTAGTTATGATTACACAATTTTGTTTTAAATTTCATAGATTATAACTTATTCTTGTTTACTTTCTGAGTAAATAGGGGTTGTACCCAGGTTATTGACTCAGTTGACTTAGCTTGGGGAATAAACATAGGCCTTTGCTAAAAATAAAATAAAGAAAAGAACCCTTTGCATACATTACTGCCAATGTTATATAACGACAACCACAATCATTGGGTTCTCCTTTATTAAAGAAAGAAAAACAAACAGTCCCCCTCTCTTTACCAAAAGCTGTCACAAATGCTCATTAATTAACTACAAACCTGTTGAGTAGTCAATACAAAAAGTGAAATTAAATAGCACTTATTTGTTTTCTTTGTTCGGGTTCGGTTATTTGTTAAGCCACAAAACTATTGGGAATGCAGTGCTCCTCTCAACCAACTAAATCAATATTATGAGTGTTTCTCCCCCTTTTTCATATCCAAAATAGTTTTAGAATAGTGATCAGTGTAAGCTAATCTTTCAATGATCATCTAACCCCAATTAAGATCAGTTAAAATTTCATAATCTAAGCATTCAAACCTCAAATAGACTCCACTGGACAACTAGCTCAGAATTCCACAGTCTTCTCTCTCTTTAGTTAAAAGTAACCATGTGTAGTAAGAAGAAAATAAACCATCACACATAAGAAACACATCAACACACATGAACACCAGGATTTTTAGGTGGAAAAAAACCACCGTTGTTGTCATCTCTGTCTTTCCTTTAAAAGAAAACTTATTACAATTTTGTATTGGAACAAACTCATACTAGCATGCATGCACCCACATGAACAAGGCTACAATCTTCACTCATTCTCAACCACCTAGTAGAAGGGTGCTCCAACCCCCTGATTTGATTTACCAGCTACCACTGGAACAAAGCTTCAACTCCCTCATTGAAGGCTCCAAACCTGAACACCTCCATGGACCACATTTCATAAATTTTCATACTGGATCCACCTACTATAAAACATCACAACTTGTAGGCCACGTTTCATCACATTTTTAGACTGGACCCACTACCATCATTTAAGCCCAAAATCAAACATCAAAGTTGAAACTGAACAGTGCAAAAAACTACTCAATCATCAACTGAAACAACCAATCTCTGAATTAACTGAATCAAATGAGACCCAACTCAATCAAATTATTCTCAAACAACAAGAACTATTAGATCATTGTAACCAGAGCACTAATATTGAACCCAAACACTAAATGATCTTATTGAATCAAGTGAAAACCCTAATCAATAAAATATTAAAATACACATGCTAATTTGCTATAGCAAACCATAATGTATACGCGAATTCATTAAAGCATACCTGTGTACAGATCTCAAAACATAGAACCCTGAAATTGAACCACTGTAACTCTAAAATAAACACTGAATCACATATAAAACCACTACATCATCTAAAATAATCACAAAACCATCACTGATCTTCAATCACAAATAAATAGTGGCTTCATCATTCTACAATCAATCAATCCTCACGAAAAACATCATTATTAAACCCAAATTATTAAGTAAGACTTCATTGAAAGAGAGAAGAAACACAACAAGACTGATTAAACTGATCAAACATATTTTTTTTAGAAAAACCCTAGTTTATATACGAGCTTTTCTCAAAACAATTCCGTGTGTATACATGATTTTCAAGAAATAAACTCGCGTATAGATCTGAATATTTACAAGACTTACCAGTGTTAAATTGACATGTGCATGCACCTTTCAGGTTATCTAACCCACGTACATATCTAAAATTAATGGCATAAACCTTCACTACATCACATAACTTCAGACATACCCAGATCTCGGCATACATAGAAAAAATCACACATCAAGACACTATCATTACTAATAAAATCAACCCATAATAAAAAATGTTATTTTAGATCTATTAGATCTGATATGTCATCAAATTCCTAGGTGCATACTTAGTTTTAGATCAAGAAAACCATTAACATCCCATTACATGCATATTTTCTTTAGATCTAACTATTCATAAAATATTTATCACTTGTACACCTCAACCAATTTGATCTTCATCTCCTTATATAGCTCAACCCTTATCCAATACTACAGGTCAAAACCATATTCTTAGATGGGATCAAATATACGTTGTTGGGATCAATACCATAAATCAATATCATGGTAAAGACCCTTAGTATTTAGAATACCATGGTGCAGAAATTGTACGTGCCTTTCCTTCTTCATACCCACGTGTGTATGTGGCTTTTCTTTACAGAACGCATGAATACTCTAATTTTCTTCACCAAACCTGAGTGTGTACATGCTTTTGTTTCATAGAATTGCGTATACTAAACTTTGCTTCACCAACCCTGAATATACTTCTTCAAACTTCATATTTATCATTATTCTATCTATGAATTGATAATCCTTTTCTATCACATCTGTATTGGCCTAAATACTCATCCTGCTACCATCATCTTGACATCTTCATCAAGTAGATTTCCACCAAAAGGCAACTCATCAAGTAGGTTTCCATTAAGGACAACATATTAGTCACAATCCCAACACACAAGACTTATTCTCTAGATTTTTGGATATTCTTAGACTGACTAAGAGAATGCAAAATGATGCATAAACAAAATGTCATTTTTGTTGAGTTAATAAGAAGTTATGGTTTTTTTTCTATGGGAAAAAAGTATAATGGATCTTTTCATGCTTTAAAATACTTGCAAATATTCCTCAGTAAAAAGTAAGAAGGAATAATATTTTTATTTAATTTAAATTATTAGAAAATTACACTATTAAATTATATATTTCATTTTTTTTATCATGCTAATAAAATGAGTTATAAGACTATATCCAAATAAAAAGTAAATTTTAAAATTTTAAAGTTCTTGTACAAATTAACAAATACAAAACTACATATAATTATTTTATACATAGCACATCTAAATTTGGTAACATAATATTTTTTATTGTTAGGGTAGTTCAGGTAAACTTGACTTAGTTGAGTTATCGATGGTTTTCGAGCTCTGGGTTTAGGAGGACCCATGGTTTTGAATTATGTTATTCATATGGAATAACCTATTTAAAGGAATAAAAACTCTATGTAATTTTTTCTTGGTGTCCTTTGTGATCCCAAGCAATAATGTCTTTAAACACCACCACTTCTCTCAATTTTGTGATTCTAACAATTGGTATCAGATCCATGGTCAAAGTTGTTGTCTATTGATCAAGTGCCCAGATGTCCATATCTCCAAAGAAATACATGGATTTTTTACTTGTCAACAATACTTGCAAAAAATGGAGTGATATTCTTGTGAGGAGATTGTGTGGAGCTTAGGAATAAGAGATCTAGACATGTAGATTGGGAAATCACCCATGATTCAAGTGAAATGGAGAGAGATGGATTTGGTTCCCTTCAATATGAGATTAACAATGGTAGAGTTGGTGGATGTAGAAGCTTGCAATGAGATGAGAAAGTTAGGAATGAACATAACGCTACTGTAGCTAGCGACTACTATAGATACCACTTCATTGGACTATGAGTGATAAGGCCAAGAATATAATAGAGAAGTTAAAGGCTTGAAGTCTGGCTTCCAATGCAAGGGAACTGAGGCTATGAGATATACATACCAATGTAGAGGTCAATGGATAGTATTGACGTAGTTCCATGTTTCTTTTGTTATGAAAATTGGTATAGTTATGTCAATGAAGAATGGAATATTTAGAAATCAAGGTCGAGGAACTAAAAATTAATAAACAAGAGAATCACAAGGAAGTTTGAGAAATCATGTAAGCTATAGTAATAAGTTGAGACCTTATCTCAATATGTGACCATTCTACAGGTGCACGTGTAGCATGACAACAAGTGGAGAATTATTGAATGACTACTGGTAGGCTACATAAAAACCACGATCAAATACTTAAACATATGGTTAGTAAAGGGCACAAATTATTATTGAATGAAAGCATGCTTCCATTGAGGAATTCCTTAGAGGAGAAAGTGAAGGCCATATAGGATGCATCTATTTCTAGTTTTAAAGCCATGCTATGGGATAAAGGTTATATTAACTCAAGTAGTCAAGGATAACTTGTATGGTGATTCAAGATACAAAGTAGTAAAAGGGTAATATAATGAAGCTTTATTCAATGGATATGTGGACGAAATGACAATAACAAAATAAATAAACTGAAGCTAAGGAGATTATGGAGAGTGGCAGCTCGACAATTATTATAGGTGGAAAGTAGAGAGTTTTCGAAGCCTTTGAGAAACTATAGAAGTAATAGTTCCTCTTTGATGAAGAGATAAAAGTCCTCCTCGTATCAAAATAATAGGTAAACTTGATGTAAATCACACAAGCTATGAATTTGTGAATTTGGCCTAAGAAAATGAAATCTGAATGGAGGTAAAGTCCATGGAGGAAGAACAATGAGTGAAAAGCATTATCAATGTGAGGGTTTGTGACCCAAAAATCATCATTTGCAACAATGACAATGGAGAAAGATGCCCATGAAATATCACATGGATTTAGCAAGTGAAAACAATGCTAAAAGGCTAGGTCAAGTTATGGATCAACAAAGCTAGAGATTTAGTGAGAGAGTGGTCCTATGGACAAGAAAATGGAGATGGAGTCATTGGTGTTTTAGGACAGTGAAGCAGCTAGTGTGTGATGAGAGATGCAATGGTTGGTGAATACCTTAAGGATTTTGGTCCATGGTAGGTGTATTTCCGAGGATGTTCTAAGACCTGTTGTGCAAGCATACATGCACATGAGAATAAATTGTTGTAATGCCTTAAAACTAGTGCAATGGGGCATAGAGTAATCAACTTCTGGAATTGACCACTTGGATAGGTACCATGGTGGTAGGTGTACTAGTATTGTGGCTTGAGGGGATAATGTGAGATCTCAGTTGAGATGGTTGATGAACAATTGGGACCAAGTTAATCTCCTCGAGTCAATTTTAAGAGAGGCACTGTTAAGGTAGTTTCAGTAAACTTGATTTGGTCAAGTTAAAAATGGTTTTTGAGCTCTTGGTGGCTATTGGGATCCAAAGAAATGATCTATTTGTCTCAGTGGCTCTCGATTTCATGATCCTAGCAACTAGTATCAAACATCTGGTCAAAGTTGTTCTGTATTGATCAAGTTCTTGCATGTCCATATTTACATTCTAGTAACAATTCTAATAATTTCCCATGTTTTTTCCCCAATGAATTTTCCATGTAAATTATGTGTCTAGTTTATGAGTTAAATTATTTTCAATTTTCCTTTGTATATATATTTTTAATTAACAACTAGTATAAGAGTTCCATGTTCTTATTGTAGGCTAGTTGCTAATAAAAAAATAGAAAATAGAGAAAAATAAACTAAAAATTAATTAACTCATAAATTGAAGATAAAATTTACGTGGAAATCCCATTTAAGAAAAACTAGAATGATAAAAGTTACGTGGAAAAACCATTATGGAAAAACCAGGAAGAAGTTATTAGAGCTTTTATTAGAATAACAATAATCTATCACTTTTACACACTTCTTTCTCGTGACTCACATAGCTCCTCAATATTTTGGAAGCACAAAAAAGTATGATCTGGTCTCACACCTAATATTTATTTAATTAAATTATTTGAAAATAAGGTTAGAATACATATGTCATTCTTTATGATGTTCTAAATTGAATTACACTAGCCTAGATCCATCTTAAATTCAGATCTACAAGGGGTGGAGAGGGATCTAAGCTAGTGCTCTTTCATTCCATGAGAGTTTTCCTCAAACCTTTAAAAGAGTTTGTCATAACAAATACTATGAGCTATGTAATACCATAGGTTTCTAAACAACCATTAGCAAACCATGAAATGAATCAAACTTATATTAATAATTGTTGTTATCTTAATTTTAATTTTACTTTAAATATTTTGACCTAGTCAACATATCATTACATTGCATTATATAACGTTGAGTTTTACAACATGGCTGCCATATCAAGCTATAGAGCACCTCTCAATGCAAAAACTATATTCAAATCAAAAAATCATTTTAAAATTTTAAAATTATAAAAATAATTGAGAAACAAAACTATATATAAATAAATAAAATAAAATAAAATATAAAATAAAATAAAATAACCATTCTTTTTGGTTCCGTTTTACATTGAAAATTTTATCATGTATTCCAAATCATTTTAACTTATATCCTAAATTAATGTATTCCAAATCATTTTAACTTATACCCTAAATTAACAATCACTTATCAATGGAAAAAATCATACATCTCCGTGTTAAGGAAATAAAATCTTAATTGTTTTATTTTTATTTTTATTTTTTCTACATTGGTATCAGAAGTGAACGGAGCCACTCTTGTGTAAGTTAAAATCCAATACTCTCAATGCACCATTGTAAGTTCTAAGTTGTGTGTAAAAATTAATCTCATCCGTGAGCGCAAAGCTTTGCTGAGGAAACCTGTGCAATGGAGGAGTTATAGACGAAATAGTTGTTCGTAAAAGTGATTTGGCTCCATCTAATTCATTGGGACCAAACACATTAAGAAATGTTTTAATCACGATAAAGTTTTTATTTTCATATTTTTTATATATAAGATATATATATATTTTTTTTATCTGAGTAAGATATTAATTAAATATTTTAATCACCAGTATAATTAATTATAGTTCAAATAAGAATTTAGAGGGATTGAATTTTTTGAGGTGCAAATTATTTCTCTAAGTACTTGATAGATGGGGTTAAGATGAATGTCTTTTTTTGTTTACATATATTAGATTTTTGAATGCATACTTTCTTTGAATAGATGGAATAAAATAGCTTAAGCTGTCAATTCTAACCAACATTTACTCTACTCAAAATTAACTCTTAATAAAAAGACCAAAATGTAAAGTAATGATACTTGAAATGCTATAACAATGATAATTAATTTTTTTTAATTACTTCATATATTAATATTATTATTATTTGATATGTAAATTGTTGATATTGAAAATAATTTAGTTAATATGAGTATTGAGATATTTTATTTAGGGATTATATTGTCCATATTAAAGCTACATTTCTCTTTCTATTTTTTAATGTATTTCACTATTACTTCAAATTTTATTACTTTTAATAACTTATTTTCTTTGCACATTGAAATATTTTATTGGTTTTTTTTATTAAGATAAATTGGTTAACATGGATATTAAATTGGTTTATTTAAGTATCGAATTGAAATATCAAAATATAAATGATATCAATTTTATTTGTTTTTTATTTTCAGAGTTTTAAAAGAATTTTAAAGTTGATATAAATTTGTCTTACACGGGAATATTTTATTTAGATCTAAGAGTGAGAGTGAAATATTTTTACCATATCTTCTTTGTATTGAGTTATAATTATAGCTGACATTGTTTTTCAATTTTAAAAAAATGTTTTGTTTTCATTTTAAAAGGGACACGTGTCAACTCCACATTCAACACTGATGAAATTACACATCACCCTCATACCCATCTATAGAAGAGCCTCTCAACTACATAATGTTTTATTATTATTATTTTGATTTGCTTTATATAATATCTACATAGTGTTTCTCTAGAATGAATATTTATATTAGTTTATTATTATTATTATTATTAATTATTAATATACATATTTTTAAATATGCTATAGGGTCAACTTCATATTGGACATGGAATGAATACAAATTTCTCCATATCATCTAATAAATCTCTACTATTTTTTATTTTTAATTAGTTTATATCACCATATGTTGAATCATTGATATCAATAATGTTTACTTAATATATAATGATGTTATTTAATAAAAAAATGAAAATATTATTATATATATATATATATATATATATATATATGATATATATATATATAAAGAATTATACTTATTATTAGTTTTGTTAATATTTTTTCTTTTTTTTGTAAACTGCGGAAGGACATTTTACTTCTATTTCATCAAATCAAAATCATTACATAAACATAATGACCTCAACCTGCCCCAAGGGGAAACTGAGTATTTTTGGCCATCTTAGGTCTTTTGCTGCCATCCAAAAATAAAAGGTCTTAAGCCTATTTGTCCATGCAAGATGCACTATACAATCATAAAGACTACTCATATTACTTATCTTCCTTCTATATCTATTACAAAAATATTTGATGACACAATTACCATCTACTATCTTCATAAAAGCAAAAAGAGATGTAAACTACCATGACTACGACTCCTTTCCTGGCTGTTGGTCCATATCCCTCTTGATGTCAGGATGGCATTGCTTTAGTTTCTGTTGTATTTCGTCCATCCTCTTGTCCTACATGAGCAAGGTAATCTTTATATTCTTCAGTTCCTTCTTGAGGTTTGGGATCCCTTGAGACAGTTATACCATTTCCATAGCTACTTGTTCCATAGCTTTGGCAAGCAACCTCTTCATGACCCAATAAACGTGCAATGCTTGTTTATAGAGGGTCATGCGGCCTCTCGTATTACCAGGATCCGAGAGGAGATAAACCCAATCCTCCATTTCAGGGGCAGATTGGCCCTGGATAGCCTCCTCCTCCATATGTTCAATAATTCTCCTGACCCCTTTGTTAGTATTCTGGTAGTAAGCCCTTTCATCAAACTGCACTTTCCTTCCCACTGATTTCCTGGTTTGTCCACTATATGCTGGAACCTCCTCCTCCCTTTGACCACATGTTTTTCCCCTGCCTCAGTGTCGCTGGCCTCTCCGACCTCCCCTACCCCTTTTCCTACTACCTTCTCCTCCTGCAGTTCGCATGCTCATGCCATACGCGCTGCCATCTTCTCTGACTCCTCCACGCTCGCATCTCTTCTAGCCTTAACCCTCCCACATCTCCTGACTATCTTCTATCTCTCCGGCCTCACTCCTTCCACGTTTAGCCCGCGTCTTTTGGCAATTGTCATCATCGGAGTCGAATAGCTCAACCTCCTCCTCAGTGTCATCCGGGACCTTGATTGTCACTCCGCCTAGTTGTTCCAGCGCCACACCCTTACCCTTTGCATTCCATTTATTCACTTCTTCAATGGCAGCGGACTCCCCGCTTATCCCTCACCTCCTGGTTTCCATCCTCACCCGCGATTCTACTCTGGACTCCTTACTATGCTGTTCTCGGTTGCCAAAATCTTTTTTCTGGGCTGCACACTTCTTCTCTCTGTCGTTTCGTTCCTCTCTTCTCTGCTGGCATTTATCATGCCACCCTCCTTTCCTCGTCTGCGTCCTCCACATTCCGTCTGCAATGGGTGCATAATCCCTTTGCCACTTGTTCCTGCACTTAACACCCCTGTCTTTTCGACCCTCGCTTGAACTTGCATCCTTACCGCTCCTATCTGACGCCCGGTCAGTATCACCTCCCTTCCTCCCTATTCTCCTTACGCTCCACCTTGAATTGTGAATCTCCTTAATGGTCTGACTGCTCCGGGCCATCATTACATGATATTCCACCACTTTGAAGATCCTCCTCTCCCGCCTGGACTTAAATCTTCCGCCCGCCTCCAAACTCACCCCGATCGGGGGTCTCTTATAATCATTCTTATTGATTTGTAGCTGCCTCATGGTCCTCTTTTGTTATGATGACCAACTCCTCCCACCTCGGGTTCTCCATTTCAATCTGCCATCTGCTATCAACCTTCCCTTCCGGATCATTGCTTCCCCAATTGGCGAGGAAATTTGTTGCCTTATTTCCTTTCCTTCTGACATGGTTGATTATTATGTAATCAAACCTCTTGAGTAGACCTCCCAAGTCTTGTACTATCCTGGCTGTTCTCCAGCTGCCCACTATTTGCTCCCAATTTTTGCCATTATTAAGTTTTCTGATCATCTCTATAACCACTTGAGAGTCCCCTTCTATCTCTAAGTTCCTGTAATTATTCCTCACTACTATGCTTAAGCCCTGGTGAACCGCCCACAGTTTAGCTTTGTTATTTGTCATTTCCCCTCCCCACTCTGCATAGATCCATCTGATGTTTTCATCACTGTCTCTAAAGATTCCACCAAAACCTGTGTTCCCTGGGTTACCTTTGGACGCCCCGTCGAAGTTCAACTTAATGAAATTCTCTTTCGGATATCTAAACTGCTCTGAACTTTGAGCCTGTTTATTCTACCTATTCTCTTTCCTGGGGTATAACATTTCATATTTCAAATTCAATTTTAACAGTATTTGTCCTTCCTCCTGATTCGTTTTCCAATCTTCCTCACTCCAGTCCTCCGCTAGAATCGTTTCCCTAATAGCACTTAGAATGCTCTTCCATGTTTCTTCTGTTTTTGTATGTTTGTCAAGGAAGATCCTTCAGTTTCTTTCTTTCCAAAATAACCAGATCATGAACCCCATTGTCAAGTCCCATGCCCGCTTAATCACTTTGCAATTGAATTTTTCCTTACTCCAAAGAAAAATGGTTCCTTTTATATCTCTGAGATCTCTCTTTTCCTTGCCATAGAACTTTCTTGTTTCATCCCAAAATTGCGTTGCATACCAGCAATTATTCAAGATATGGTCCTGGGTTTCATTCTCTATATCGCATAGGCTGCATTTTGAAGGGCCTAGGAGGCCCCTCTTTTTAATTTTATCCCATGTTAATATTCTTTCCTTACCAACCAACCACGCAAATAAGGCTATCTTTGGCCACGATTTGCCTTCCCAAATGATTTTCCACTCCACGTTTTCCTCTATCCTCTCCTGAGCTCCCGCCAAGTAATATGCTTCCTTAACAGTGAAGGTACCTTTCATAGTTTTTCCCCACCTCAGAATATCTTCCCCATTCCTGACTTTTATCGTCCTGCTCTTGGTTAATGTTTTCCATCCATTCTTCTGGCCTTCTCCATATTCTCCATATTCCATCTGATTCTCCTTCTTTCCAGTAATCCTTTACGTATTTCCTTCCTTCCCTGAGCACCTTTTGTTGTATATTCTAGAGAGTTTGAATGTTAACAAGTCTGTCTCTCTGTTGCCACCCTTCCTCCCAAAATCTGGCATTTCTCCCTCCCCTTATTTCCCAGAAGGCAAATCTGTTAACAATACTCCTATTCTGACTTGCCAGGTTCCAAATTGTGGATCCTTTTGGGGTCTCTTCCACACTGAGGATCTCTTCCATAGTTCTTGGCATGTTGTACTTGTGAGTCCATATCTTCTTCCAAACATCATTGCCTCCTCTCATCCACCGCCACCATAATTTAGCCCCCAACACCCTATTTAGCATTTCCGAGTCTCTTAATCCAAGGCCTCCTTCTTCTTTCCTCTTTGATAGATGTTTCTAAGAAACTAAAGCCCATTTCCTCTGCTGATTTTGTCCCCCCCAAATAAATTTTCCATATAGCTATTTTATCTTGGAACAATCCCCTTTAGGGTCCGCCATAATAGACAGAGGATAAATGGGGATTGCTTGAAGGACTGATTTCACAAGGACAATGTGGCCCGCTATATTCAGTGTTCTAAACGACAAACTTGCCAGTTTATTTTTTATTTTCTCTATAACCTGTAACCAGTTTACCATTCTAGTGGGATGAATATCAATCTAATTTCCCAGGAACTTTTTTGGTAGCTCTCCTTGTATAAACCCTAAAGTCCTTGTAAGATGAGATTTGACCGACTCCAGGGTGTTGAAAACAAAGGCACATGACTTTTCATTATTCACTTCCATACCTGAAGCCTCCATGAATAGATCCACGATTCTTTTTATACCCTTAACTTATTTTATTGTTGCTTCAAAAAATAGCATTATGTCGTCCACAAAATGCTGATGAGTTATGGGAAGATTGCTCCCCCACAGCTTTAGACCATTGATTTTTCTTTCCCTCTATTCCTTTTTGAAGAATCTCCCTAACCCCTCCGCCGCCAATATGAATAGGAAAGGCGAAAAATGATCCCCTTGTCTTATTCCTCTTGAAGCATTAAAATAAGTTGAGGGTATCCCATTTATTAGAATTGAGAAATTTGGTGTTGAAATCATGATCAACACCCATTCTATCCATCTATTGTTGAAGCCAAAAGTCTCCAGGACTCTTTTAAGATAGTTCTAGTGCAATCGATCATAGGCTTTGGACAAGTCTAACTTTATCATCATTCCTTTCTGCTTCTTTTCTTTTATGGTGTGAATGACTTCCTGAGTTACCACCAGCCCATCAAGAATTTGTCTCCCCTCAACAAACCCTGTTTGTTCTAGAGAGATTAGATTTTCCAGGAGAGGTTTTAGCCTTTTCGCTATAAGGGTGGCTATGATTTTGTAAATAACATTACATAAAACAATTGGGCGGAATCCCTGAGCATTTTCTGAATTAGCATTCTTCGGTATTAAATTAAAGAAGGTCGAGTTTAACGCTGGCCATACCTTTTGCTTCATACAGGATTCTTCAACTATCTCTAGAATATCTTTACCCAGAAATCGTTATCCTGCTTGCAAGAATTCCGTTGTAAACCCGTCCGAGCCTGGTGCCTTGCCTTTCTTCATGTTCATCACTATTTCCTCTAACTCCTCTATAGTCACTGCTCGCATCAGGGCTTTTTTCTTCTCCTCTGTTACCATCTTGGGAATTTCTTTGCATATATTCTCAATAGCAGCTGACTGATCATTTTGAGGCTCAGTCAGGATATCTTTATGATAATCAACAAGGACTTTCTCTATCCCTTCTTGTTCTATTACCCTTTCCCCTACTTCATTTTTTATGGATAGAATCTTCTTTCTCTGCCTATGTTGTACCATGGCCTGGTGAAAAGATTTATTATTTATTTCTCCTTCTCTTAGCCAATTGATCCTGGATTTTTGCCTCCAGAGGATCTCCTCCTGCTTCCTTCTCTCTTCCAGCTTACTTATTAAGATTCCTTCTGTCTTACAGCTTTCCTCTGTTCTTCCTTCTATTAATATTCTTTGTTGGATTTCTTCCATTTCTTGTTCTAGTTTATGTTTCTCCTCCATTATGTTCCCAAACTCTTCCTTGTTCCATTTTTTAATCTTCCCCTTCAGTTCCTTTAATTTTAGTTGAAAAGTGTGCATTTTTCCTTTTCCTTGCATTGTACTTTGAATCCACCACTCCTCTGCTTTTTCCAAGAACTGGGGATTCCTAAGCCAGAAGAACTCGAATCTGAAAGGCTTTTTACCCGCATTTTTCTTTATATCTATCTCCAACCTGACTGGCCAATGGTCTGAACCAATAGCTGACATTATTTTGGTTTCTACAAACACATCTCTATTCATGATCGACTCCGATATTAGAAATCTATCAAGTCTAGATGCGATATGATTTTCCCCCCCTCTTCGGTTATTCCATGTAAAAATGCCATTAATATTTTGCATATCCACCAACCTCTGCTCAGTAATCATCTCATTAAACATATCCATAAACTGATCCAGTATTCTTATACCTCCTTTCTTCTCATCCATTGTTCTAATCATGTTAAAATCTCCTCCTATTATCCAAGGCATTTCTGGATAGAGTCTTCTAGCTTCCTGCACATTCTTTAGGAACCTTTCTCTCTCCCCAGTTATATGTGGTCCATAGACCCCTGTAATAAGAACTCTCGCTGCAGATCATATCACTCTGCAAGATCCAGTTAGGATTCTGGGGAGACTTGTCCAATTTTCAAATATTAAATCCTCCGGGTTCCACATGATTGCTAACCCGCCTGCTGTGCCAATTGCATCTTGTCCCATTACTTCATATTGTATTTTTAGTTTTTTGATTATTCCTTCCATTTGTTGCATTGTAATCTTCGTTTCTTGGATTATCATAATTCCCGGCTTGTCTTTTCTCAATCTCTCCTTTAAATACCTCTTCTTTCCTTTGTTGTTGAGACCCCTAATATTCCAACTTGTAATTATCATTTATAACTTCCTGGGTGGTTGTTGGAAAACCTCCGATAGAGGTATAACCTTGCCTGAGTTAACCAGAATTTCACCTACAACTTGAATAGTCTCATTCAATGTTCGTCTGCCCCTCTTCCTGCCTCCTTTGCCAATGCCTTCCATTCCCATGTTGTTATTTTCATATACCCCTATTTGTCCTGTTAAATCTTCCAATGCTCTGCCTCTTTTTTCTTTGTACTTTTGGAATGTATCCTTGTATAATTGTTTCTGAGTTTCCGAAATAAATCTCTCGTCAAGATTTTTCCATTCCTTTAGCAACTTCCTCATGATTTTCTCCTCTTCTTTCCTTGTATCATTTTGTAGCCCTATCTCCATCTGGGTTTGCTCTGAAATTATCTCAGGATTTACCCCTATCTCTTCTTCAGTCTCCCTAGCCATTATTGTGATGCCATCTTTTGTTTCTTTGCTAACTTCCATTGGTTCACTCTCGTTCTCTTCTTCTTCG
The DNA here is from genome assembly GCA_000404065.3 of Pinus taeda. Taxonomy (NCBI): domain Eukaryota; kingdom Viridiplantae; phylum Streptophyta; class Pinopsida; order Pinales; family Pinaceae; genus Pinus; species Pinus taeda. The sequence continues at coordinate 21,868 of APFE030823478.1, read as the reverse complement.
ACCATTACCCCCGTTCCCTCATCTTCATTCTCCTGAAGAACATGAAACTTTTTCTGGATTTCTATTATTATAGGCTTTGACTTTTCTTGTAACCTTTCTCCATCTTTCCCTGATTTCCTCCTTCTGCTTACCTCCTGGAAACCTATGTGTCCTGCCTCTGTTTTCTCTGTCCTTCTTTGTTCTTCTTCCTGTTTTTTAATAATCTCCTCTTCTCTATTTTGTGGACATTGCTTGAACAGGTGTCCATACTCATGGCACCTTCTACACCTGAAGGGAATGTGTTCATAGTCCAATGGTTGCTGCCAAATCGCGTCTTGGTACTCTAGCTCTATATATTCTGGCAGTGGCTCTGCTATATTCATGTAGACGCATATTCTTGCATAGGATGTATACTTCCCCCTTTTTGTCGGTTCAGCCACTTTAACAAAAGTCCCGATTGAATTACCAATTCCTTTAAGAATATCCAGATCCCAGAACTCCACTGGCAAACCAAATAGTCTAACCCAGATAGGGGCTGCTAGCATTTTCTCATTCTCTGGGTTATATCTTTCTTCCCAATGTCTCATAAATAGTCCTGCATTATTCATAAAGTATGGTCCTTCCTCAAAAGTTTTTTTCCTTATCTTCCAAGTTAGCAAATATTACTATAAAAAACCCTTTCACTCCTAACTTTAAATCTATGTGCCCTTTTGGTTTCCAGCGTTGTTGCATCCATTTTACTAGATCCCTCTCAGTAGGCCAAAACCCAATAAACTTGCATATTAATGCATGATCCCTCATATAGCATCTATATTCTTCAAGTTTGTTATTAGGGATAACATACCTTGGTTTTTCCTGTGCTCTCGGTAAACATCGGCCTCCTGTTTTGGTTTTCCACTGGTTCCCTAGAACCGGTGCCTCCCTGCTACTCCCCCTTGTCTTACTCTGTGATCTGCTCCCACTTGCTTCTCCTTCCGCTATATTTTTATAGGAGGGGATCTCTCCCCTCCCTTTCCTGCTTTCCATTGCGCCCTTCAGTTCAAAACGAACTTGGTTAATTCCTGTCGCTTGCTTGGTATTCCTCTGCAAACCGATTCTGTTCTCTGGTAACCTTCCTTATGGATGCCGTCGTCTCTAATGTCCTGCCCTGACAGCCTCTGCTAACCCTAAGCTTCAAGCCCTGTTCCTGCTCCACGCTTCCGCCATCGCCAACCCTAATCGAAGAGGTTGTCCATCAGTTTTGTTAATATTTTGACTCTTTATGCATTGTAATATTAATATTATTTTTAGATGTTACTTAATAATCAAAGAATTGTATATGGCTTTTATCGTAAAAAGTAGAAAGTAGCTATAGAGCTAGATTAGAAAATTTGGGCCTATAGGCTCATTCTACAACTTAGTATAAATGTGATGTATAATTCTATTAGTATTGACCTTTTAAAATGAAAATAAAATATTATTTTAGTTAAAAACATATGTCAACTATTAGATATCATTTTTGGGATTCAACTGTCAACTATTAGATATGTCAACTATAATCAAAATAGAAAACAAAAATACATATTTAATTACTTTTAAGTAAAAAAGTATTATAAAGCTTAGTCCCACTATAATTGTGCTTGCTTTATTTATTGTTGGTAGTACAATCCAATACAAAGGAGATATGGTAAGAGTATTTCACTCTAAGTTATAAATAAAATATTTCCATATCTATCTAAAATAACATAATTTTATATCTTTTATTTTTTTCTAAATTAATTAAAAAAAAAAAAAAACAAAGTTGATACTATTTATGTTTTCATATTTTCAGTAGGATCAGTAAATATTTTAATATTCATATTAATTTAATTTATTTAATATCAATTTTTACAGAAAAACATAAATATATATGAACCGATAAAATATTTAATGTGCAAATAGAAATAATTGAAAGAATATATATATTATATATTATATATATAATTATATATTGAAATATAAAATATGGAAATAAAATATCTCAGTGGGTAGTGTTAAGTAAATTATTATCAATGTCAATAGTTTACATATTATATTGGTTTTATAGATAATAATAATAATAATATCAATAATTAGATAGTATTATTTTTTTTTAGTTATAACATTTCAAGTATTCAAGGAAAATTGAAAAGGTTGAATCTATTTATGTATTCTTTTTTTTATAAGTAAGAGACGAACCTTCTATTAATCTAACCAAATTACATAGTTTACAAAGTGTCCCAGTCAACAGGGACGACAAAAAAACAGGGACCTAGTCCCACAAAAGTCCTACAGGCATCTGACTAGGGGTTCACAAAGGGACCCACAGTAGACCACTCTGCACCCAACAAATGGACCTCACAACAGCTATTGATTGAGTCCACTAAACAAATTTGAGTCCAGAACCCTCAAGGAACAAGCATGAGACAATCCCCGCCATTGACTACACAACCCTAATCCAACGACCATCTTAGATATCGCACGGGTGAGAAGCACGGTGGTTAATCGCCGGCTGAGGGTGGTTTTTTCTCACCTCTCGTTGCAATGTGTCACACAATGAGTGGAATTGGAGGCACATTGCAAAAAACAAGATACCATTCTTGTCCGACACGATATACCATTTATGGTTTTGCGTCTGAGGTTTCATGGAAAAACCAGAATGCTCAGTCGCCAAGCGAAGACCGTTCGACCATTCCCACAGACATTTCTGAGCCTTCCACCTAGAGTCTCTATCAAAAACTTGCTGAGCCAACTGCACAAAAACAACCAGATCTATGATGCTGCCCGATTCGTAACCTTCATCATTCAACTAAAAGTGAAAAGAGTTGTGGAGAGCAGCGAAAACCCCAAATCGTAGATGAATTAGGTGATACCATCCTCTAGCCTATCTCCTGAATCCCTTCGATCAATATTGTTCAACCACAGTTCCATATCTTTGGTTACCAGGTAGAAACAATCCTCTTGTAGTTTTCCGGCATGTAACAACTCCTAGGCATGCCAAGAATCATTTCCTTATTGGTCACTCCTTTGTTGGCCAACCGATCCACTAACATATTTTCCTTGCTTCTAACATGAACAAATCTTATCATTTTAATGGTTTGCGAGTGAGAGTGGATACGGTAAAAAACCTACAGTAGCTTCTAGTGCTTCGACACTTTATCTAGCGAAGTTCCATTGTGAATTTTCTTGGTTGCTCTAATGATCAATTCTGAATCTGCTTCAATGATAGCATTCTGTAAATTTTCCTCCACTATGATCTCCAAGCGTTGTTCTAATGCCAGGAGTTCAGCCATATTATTGGTACCCTTTACAAAGATCAATTCTGAATCTGCTTCAATGATAGCATTCTGTAAATTTTCCTCCACTAGGATCTCCAAGCGTTGTTCTAATGCCAGGAGTTCAACCATATTATTGGTACCCTTTCCAAAGTGGCCATGAAGATGTATTTTGTTTGCCCCTGATTATCTCTTATGGCACCCCCAAAGCTAGCTACCCCTGGACTGCCCTTAGAAGCTCCACCAATGTTTACCTTAAAGAAGCCCTGTGGAGGGAGCTTCCAACTACTGGCCCCTATATTTATTGTTCTCACTTCCTTTATTATTCCTTCAGGACCGATGGAATGTAGTCCCAAATTTAGTATAATATTCTCCTCGTGAGGCAAAGGAGGATCCTTGGGAATTGACCTCAAAAGGATTTAAATTGTTTCTTTAAGTTGTTTTAGAATTTGATTGATTATGTGTTGGGGCTCGCTAGCATTATTTTTGAAGATCGGCCTATTGAGCTCTTTCTAAGCATTCTGTTATGTAAAAACTTAGTTAATTTTAGGCTATTATTTAATTTTAATTTAATTAGATGAAAGGGCATGATCATAAGATCATGCCCTTTCCCAAAGGGTGCCCATGGCGGTATATAAGCTAAGCAACCGATTGTAAACAATCATCATCTATCTATTCATCATTTTTAATAAGATATTTTATTCATATATATTCTACGTATCAAAAATTTTTGCTTCATTTGGTATCAAAGCCACGTTTGACTAATCACCAGGGCTTTGGCTAACAACCTATCATCAACCTTGTTGCTGTCATAATTGAAGCGTTTCACTATATATTGGGAGATTCTCCATTTTTTAGGTCCTTGGCCATTTGCTACTAATTAAAAATAATAATAATAATAAAGAATAAAGAAGAAGGGTATATACAAAAAAAAAAAGAGGAAATGAAATAATATATTCTGAACAAATAAAGAAAAAGGTGAAAAAATATATATATAAAAAAGGTTTTACATTATTGATAAAAAGTGCATAATAAAGATAAGCAGGAACCTTTTCAAGTATATTTAAGAATTTTTACGTGGAGAAGCTCTTATGTAAAAGGTGAAAGGTAAATAATACCTTTACAGGAGGTTTTCAAAAACTACCCATGGTAATAGCCCATGGTATTTTAAAAGTAAATGATATTTTGATAACATTGGAGAAAAAAGGTGTGATCTAAATAATTTTAATCGTTGAAATCTAAAGATTGTGACGGTATCAAGAGTCACGTCTCATCCAAATTTTCTAAGAAAAAGAAATATTATTATAATTATAAAAACGGATACTATATAAGCCTTATATAGTTACATATAAAAGGAAAAGCGGGTCTAAATTTTTTTTTATATAAATTTTATATAATTATAATTTTTATAATATATAATTAAAACTAATAATATATAATATTTATATTATATATAATAGAAAATATATATATTTATTAAATTTTTTTATAAAAAAGGAGAGATTATTTAAAAAAAAAGGTGCATACATGATAGTTTTGAAGGAGTAATTAAAGTTTAAAGGTATTTAAAAAAGAAGAGAAGTAAATTAAAAATATATATATATATATTATATATATATATATTATTAATTATAAGTATTAAATTAATTTAATTTAATTTTAGATTAAAAATAAAAAATAAAAACCCTTAAGCTGGCAGACAAATACATGTCCCCGCAAACTCGCTCGATGTCGACAATGACAATGGCGGATTTCCAAAAAAAATTGGTCGATGCAGAGCATAAGATAAAGAACAACCATGAAAAGGTCGGTAAAATATTAAATGAAGTCGAGAGCAAGCTTGGGGAGCAAGCAAACAAAATAAAAAATCTTCAAGATACGACAAATCGAATAGAGATAAAGATGGAAAATCAACATGTCCAAACAAAAGCAGACATCAAAGAGGTCTTAACAATGCTGAAACTTTTGTGTATAAAGTCAAATTGTACACCCGAAGAGCTACTAAAAGAAAGTGAAGAAAATCAATAACACCTCTCATCGGATTCAACAAAATCAACAGATTCTCATGAAAAGGTTGAATCCGCAAAAAAATCAGTGACACCCCACCAAGAAGCAACTAACACCGCCCTTACAAACAAGCAACTTTGGGATACCCTTATTAATCAACACCCTTTTTTTTCTCAACCATTAGCCACATACCAGAGGAGGGCAAAAGTCGAGATGCCTAAATTCGATGGAAACGAAAAAAACAATGTTGCATGGATAAATAAAGCAGAAGAATACTTTGAGATATATGACATCAATGATGATGACGAAAAACTCAAACATGCATCCATGAAAATGGAAGGAGAAGCATGTAACTGGTATATGTGGTGGAAATAAACGACACACGTCATTAGCTGGAGAAAATTTAAAGATGCATTTTTTAAAAGATTCCAAGGTGTAAGAGAAGAAGAGTTCTTTTCAAAACTCATCACGTTATCACAAAAAGGAAGTGTGGACGAATATACTCAAGAATGGGAGACCTTAGTAACACCAGTACCTAGGTTATCAGAATCTCGTTTGATTCAATCATACGTCTCAAGACTCAAATACCATTTACAAGCAGAACTTGAGATGCATGACATTACATCAATAGAAGTAGCAAGACAAAAAGCAAAAACAGCCGAAAAGAAATCCGAACCAATATTTTGGTCAAAAGCAGAAAAAACATATTCAAGACAAAGGATACCACAGTATATGGACTCCAATAATACAAGATACGCTCCACGACATCGTCGTGAAGATGAAAAATCTAATATGGAAATGCAAAGGGTAAAAGAGGGTAAATGTAAACGCTGTGGTGAGAAGTGGGACCCCAAACATAGATGTGCTAAAGGAAAAGAAACAAAGAACCTATATAATTGTGAAGCAACCAATGATTCAAATAGTGAAGATTATGACATAGAAGAGTTATATCACAACCTCAAACCTTAAAGTTAAAAGGACACATAAAGAAGAACAACGTAGTGGTTCTCATCGACTCTGGAAGCACACACAATTTTCTAGATGCAACCGTGGCCAAGAAGCTCAATATCTTTTCATTTTCTTTACCAAACATGAAAGTGATGATAGCTAATGGTAAGAAGATTGAAAAGGTGGGGAAATGCCATAAGGTCAATTTGCAGATTCAAGACTTTAAATTAGAGTCTTCGTTCTTCACGGTACCATTAGGAGGAGTAGATGTAGTCTTAGGCATCCAATGGCTATGAACTTTAGGTACTTATGCCGCCAACCATCAAGTACAATTTATAAAATTTAAATGGGGAGGTCAGAAGTACAAACTACATGGATTCCAAGCACCAGAAAATCATGTTGTATCATCATCTCAGATGGTGAAGATGAGTCAAAGAAGACCACATACTTATGCAGTACAATGTCATCAATTAGAAATGTTAGCTACAAATATGACCAGAGAAGAGTCGCCAGAGATGCAAGATATAATTCAGAAGCATGAAAAAGTATTTCAAGACCGACCTATGAAAAAGCCATACCAATATCCACATCACCAAAAATCGAAAATTGAGAGAGTAATTCAAGATCTTTTAAAGTGTGGAACCTTGATCATCTTGGAATATCTGATCAAATGGAAAGGCTTACCCGAAGAAGATGCTTCTTGGGAGAATGAAGCATTTTGTCAAAAAAAATCGTCGTTACGTATGCTTTGAGGACAAAGCATTATTCGAGAGGAAGGCAATGTTATGTAAAAACTTAGTTAATTTTAGGTTATTATTTAATTTTAATTTTAATTAGACGAAAGGTCACGATCATAAGATCATGCCCTTTCCCAAAGGGTGCCCATGGCGGTATATAAGCTAGGCAACCCATTGTAAACAATCATCATCTATCTATTCATCATTTTTAATAAGATATTTTATTCATATATATTCTACGTATCAAAATTTTTCGCTTCACATTCCAAATGACAAAGCCTGGTACTAGCATCTAAGCTTTGTTGATGATCTTATTTTGTGAGAAGTTCTTCCTCCAATTTTTCAATGTGTTGGATATGCTGAGACTATCCCTATCGGTTTGTCTGAAGATTGAGGCCACCCAGTTCCACACCTTAGCAGAGAGGTGACATTTGGAAGGGCCATTGAAGCCTTTATTTAGTAGGTTTTCCCAAGTTAGGATCTTTCTTTGACGCACAAGCCAAATGAATAACGTTATTTTCATTCGGTGAGGAGTTTTCCAAAGCTCCTTCCAAACGTGTTCTGTATTCAAAAAGTTAAAACCTGTGACTACCTATTTTGCTTCTTCGAGGTTAAAGTTACCCTCATTGTTCTTCCCACATCTTAGTTGGTGAGGTGAGGAGGAAACCAGAATTTTCCTATCCTCTAAATCTTGGGTAAGAGCATTTACCTTGGCCTTCAATGGACTTTCATCACTGTAACCTAGGTCCTTCCATTTTCTCTATTATACATTATTACTTCCCTGGTCCCAAAAATATTTTACCAATAATAAAACTTTGCTCTCTGTGTCTCTCTTAAGGGTTGCTAGGTCATTCTTGTTTAGGATGATTTCTTGTTGCCACTTATCCTCCCAAAATTGAGCACGGTCCCCTGCTCAAATTTCCTAGAAATAGTGTTGCTGAATAATTCCTTCATTCTCCCAAGTTTCCAAATGTGTGAGCCCCTAATTTGTCCTAACATTCTGATATCATACTTCTCCTGCCAATCCTTGGCATACTTTTGTTTCCACAGTTTGGCCGAGGGGGCATTCGGCTCCTTGATCCATCTCCACTAGAGCTTAGCTCTTGAAACTTTGCTGAGAGTTTTTAGGTCATGCATACCCAATTCATCGTGGCTTTTGGGCCTGCAAAGCTTGTCCCAAGCCACTAAAGCCCACTTTTTCTTCTGCTCCCCTTTGCCCTAGAGAAAGTTCCTTTGTATGCTCCTTATTTATTGCTTAATACCTTGAGCAGCAGGGAGAGCTGCAAACATGAAAATGGGAATGGCCTATAGGACTACCTATGTGAGCACAATTCGCCCTGCTAGGTTTATGGATATGCATGTCCATTTTCTGATCTTGTCCTGAAGTCTATTTAAAATTGACTCCCATATTTTCTTGCTTAGAGGTTTGTCGGTGAGAGGAATGCCAAGATATTTGGATGGTAACTATTTCCTTTGAAAACCAAGAATCCTGGTAATGTTTCTTTCTATAGCAATATTGGTATTAAAGAAAAAAAAATTGAATTTTTGAGGCTTACCTTTGTTCCTACTTCCATAGCAAAGTCGTTTAGTATGTGTTTTGTTGATCTTGCTTCTCTAATTATGGGTATTCCCTGCAACATAGTATCATCCATAAATTGTTGATGAGTGTTAGCCTCTCCATCTCGGGTGAGCTTTAATCCCAGTATTCGACCCTCAACATTTGACATTTTGATTGCCCTACCTAGCCCTTCCATCATGAGGATGAAGAGGAAAGGTGAGAGCGGATCTCCTTGTTTGAGCCCTCTAGAAGGTGAGAAGGGACTTGAAGGAGCTCCATTAAGTAGAATGGAGAAGTTGGTTGTGGTAACTAGTGCCATAACCCATCTAATCCAGTTTTTGCCAAAACCATAGGCTCTTAGAATAGATCTAATATAAGACCAACTAAGTTTTTCATAGGCTTTCACAAGGTCCAACTGAATGGTCATGCCTGCAATCTTGTTGCATTTAAGAGAGTGTACCACCTCATGTGCTTGGATGATATTATTGAGAATTTGTCTTCCTTCCACATAACCTGTTTGCTCTTCTGAGATGAGGGAAGGTAGCAGGGGCTTGCGTCTATTATCTATCACTTTGGAGATGATTTTATACACCACATTGCATAATGCTATGGGTTGAAATCCATCCGGAGTCATAGCATTTTCCTTTTTGGGGATTAAGGATATGAAGGAGGCGTTCAGTGCTTTCAGAACCTTTTTGGATTTTCTTGAGTCTTGCACAACCTCGAGGATGTCCTGCTTGACTGTATCCCAGTAGGCTTTGAAAAAGTCTACATTGAGTCCATCTGGGCCTAATGCTTTTCCACTTTGCATTTCCTTAATCACCTCACTGACCTCCTCTTCTGAGACTAGTCTGTTGAGATTGTGGTTGTCTTCTCTGGTGACCAACTTGGGAATATATTGGGTGAATTGATCAATGAACCTAGATCTATCCTCCAGTGGATCCTTTGCAATATTGGAGAAGTGTTGAACTAGACTCGATTCCATGTCCATGTGAGATACAAGCTCAATACCTCGAGAATACTTAATCTTTGTAATTCTATTACCTGCCCTATGTGCCATAGTGGATTTGTGAAAGAAATTTGTGTTTCTTTCTCCCTCTTTGATCCATTGAATTCTAGATTTCTGTCTCGAGAGAATTTCCTCTTGCAGAAAACAATCCTCCCAATCTTCCTACAAAGAGTTAGTTATTTTTTGCCTCTTTTCATTGAAGCCCTCTGTGATATTGATCTTATTGATTTCTTGTAATTTCTTCTCAGTTTCTATTCTGGCCTTGAGGATATCACCAAATTCCTTTTTGTTCCAAGCTTTAAGTTTGGATTTAATATGTTTGAGTCTCTGTTGGAGCATGAACATTTTGGTACCTTGAACATTTAACTCCTCTTTCCACCATTTGTCAATGTTACTGATGAATTTTAGGTGAGAGAGCTAGGCATTTTTGAATCTGAAGGGCTTGTTTCTTGGAGTGCCCATAAAGGTAGCTTCTAGTTGAACTAGCCAGTGATCTGAACCTCCAAAGGGCATAATGGAAGTGGTGATGGCTGGTCCAGTGAGGAGGAGATCCTTAGAAATAATAAATCTGTCAAGTTTGGAAGCCACTTGGGAAGCCCCCCCCTTTTTATTGTTCCAAGTGAAGGTTCCATTTATAGTCTTAGTGTCCACTAGTTCCATGTTCCTAATGAAATATTGAAAGGCTTTAGAGTCTCTACCTAGCTGTTTAGTGCCTCCTTTTTTTTTTCTGAAAAATATATTATCATATTGAAATCACCTACGACTATCCAGGGCATATTGGGATGTCTTACTCTTATACCTTCCAAAGAGGTAAGAATCTTGAGTTTATCTTCTTGCTTCTCAGGTTCATAAACATTTGTTATCATGTAAGTCTCCTTATCACCTATAGGTCTACATGCCAAAGATAGATAGTTCCTAGATACTTCAGCCTCCAGGATTCTAAGTTTTTGTGGATCCCACATCGTTAGAATCTCCCCTGCTGATTTATTTGCCTTAACCTCTAAGTACTCATACTTGATTAGTCATTTATTATGAATTTCCCTTATTTTATCCATTGAACATTTAGTCTCTTGAATCAAGACCATATCTGGTTTTTCTTCTTTTATTCTGTTACTCAGATTCCTTTGTTTTCTTCTACTACCTAAACCTCTAATGTTACATGTTGTAAGCTTCATTAAGAAAGGTTCGTAAAGGAATAGCTAGTAAGATATTTCATCTTACCTGAGCTAATTAGTAGTTTTCCACATTCATTTAGCAGTTCATTCTCTCTTTTCCTTCCTTTTATCCTTGTTGAGTTCTTTGGAGATTGTGCCTATGAGTTCTTCATTTTTTTTACCCCACTTTGCTCCTGGCTTTCGTGGTTTCTCTTGACACCAGTTCCTTTCGATTGTGCCCTCCATAGAAAGAGTTGTTGAACTCGATCATAGCCTTCTTTTGGCAAGGAGTCCGCTCCTTTGTTCTTGCCTTGTTCCAGAAATAGTTCTAGATCCAGATTTTCCATGTTTAGAAACTCCTGTAGTTCATGGTCCTCTGTTCCTGCCTCACTTGGAGTCATCTCATAGTCTTTACTGATCTCCATGTAGCTTGGTAGATCCTCCTTCTGCTAGCTGTTTACTGTGATATCCTCCATTTCAGCTTCCATTTCTTGCTCCTTAGATGCATGCTCTTCCTGGATTGTCTCCACGTTCTCCTCTACTTCCTCTAGGATTTTGAAACTATTGTGTCTTGTATTTATGTCTTCATTTCTTTTCTTCTGTGGTCGTTTACCCCCTTTCCCTTTGGCCCCAACCTTGGTAAAACCCTCATGATCTCTATCTAAAGAGGTTTTCCCATTTCCTTCCATATTGTTTGTTGGGTAGTCTCTAAATAGATGGTCGTGTTCATGACATTTGCGACACCTGAAAGGCATGTGCTCATAGTCCACCATTTGCACCCAATCTTCATCATATACCTCTTAAATTATTGCTTCTAGAAGGGCTCCAGATAAAAGGATTTATATTTACCTTTGAGAATTTCCTCTGATATCTTCAGAAAATGCCCCAGCTTGTTGCCTATGGTTTTCAAAGATTCTGGTAGCCAGTAATGTAGAGGTAGTGAGTATATTTTGATCCAAACCGGTATAGATGTAAATGTTTCACATTCCGAGACAAAGTTCATCATCCATGGCTGCATGTAGAGTCCTTCTGTAGCATAGAAATAAGGTTCCCCTTCAAACACTCTGTCTTTGTCCTCTAGGTTCGTTAACATCACCGTGAAGAAGCCCTTAGAACCCAGATGTAAATGTATTTCTCCCTTTGGATTCCAATGGCTCCTAATCCATATGTGTAATGCCTTCTCCATTGGTCATAACCCCATGAAATCGTAGATGATCGCATGTTCTTTCATATGGTCCCTATGTGCTTGAATCGTTGGATCACTCAATATGACCGAGGGAATGATGCTCGATTTGGGTTTGTAGACTCCCGTAGTTCTTGTGGAAGTTTTTTTTCCGCTGTCACCTCTCTTCTCCATTTCTTTACTTGTTTCTTGTTGATTCCCTTCTTGATCCTAGGATTCGTTTCTTCCAACTGTCTCATTGCCTCCTACTTCTGAAATATTTTTCGATGGGTCTTTGAAATGCTTCCCCTCCTACTTCCTTGCCTCCTTCTATGACTAACTGACTGTAGGAAGGAAGCGACGCTCCCCTCTACGCATCCCACCATGGAACCCTAATGCAAAACCCTAGTGTCAACTTCGATCCTCGTTGAAGTTGTAGACTGTGTCCCCAAACATAAGTTACTCCCTTAATGCAATGACCTATTTATGTATTCTTAAATAAAATTTAAAAATGGAATACATATATATACATATATACATATTTCTTGGTAAAAAACTTCTATTAAGTTGTCAAAAAAAATACATCTTGCAGTTTAGATTACCCTTGCTCTCTCGTCTTCACTCCAACCATATTTGTTAGCCAACAGAAAAATACAAAAACTGAGAAGATATTGCCATGTTTCATATGAGCTCCACAGGTAGAAGGACCCTTGCATCCCGAAAAACTAACAACACCAGAAAATAACCAACATATGGCTTTTACAAAGGAGGATTTGGTGCATGAGAAACACCTTGGCCCGGAGGGTGGTCATGACCTTCGTGCACATAGAAGTCAATATGGCCAGGCAAGCTTCTATTTCGTCAAACCGCTCATTGGTTCTGTGGTGGTTCTAATGCACTAAGATAAGTTTCTTCAAATTTTCCCTTGGCCGAACTGAATATCATTAATTTACAAAATGATTTCATTGCAGCGTTCATACCATTGTTCACGCAATACGTCCAACCTAGCCGCAAGGTCCCACAATTGCTCAACAGTGAAGGGTGTGGCACCCCTTGACACAATGAATAGCCTGGCTGTGTGCAAATCCACCCTCCTCATCGTCTCTTTCCCCGTCCAAGCCCCTACTGCCACCACCCCACCAAGCATGACCCGTCTGGCATTTCATCACTATAATATTCACATTGCATGAGATGTACTATGAATCTAGGATGCTTGAGCCACACCCACTCAGCCAACAAACATAATTCCACCACTTGGGATGGTGCTCAGCCACCCACCTCCCCCAATGGCCGCAACTATATTCACCCACAAATTGAATACTCGGACAAGAGGGCTTCCCAAGTGGGCTGAGAAAACACCCCCAACAACACTATTTCTCCAAGCGAAATACTTAGCAAGCCCAAGGACACCTACTACGGTCTAAATTACTATCACCCTCCAAAAGGACAATGTTGACAAAGTCATGAACGAAAGAGGTCTCATAGAACGACCTCTCTCGATGCCCACAACGAACCAACGACTATGAAAGTACCGACTCAAAATGAGAAAATGATGAAACAGACACAAAGCCACTACCATCGAACACTGGCCATAAGTAAATAATGAGAAGTAATTGAGGCTTGGGTGGGAACTTTCACTTACCAAAATTATGTTGAGACTTTGAGACTTTTGGCTTAGAATGAGCATTGCAATTTGAATTGGCCCAAAATGTGTTACATTTGACATCACAGGCTTGGTTTGCAGGCAACCCTAGCTCCTTTCTACTCGATCTGACACTATCCTGCAAGTCACCCAACCAATGTGCCCACTCCACACATACCTTGCTTCACCAATACTTAGTAAACTCAAACCACTCAGATCAAAAGGCATGCATAGGTAATGGGCATGTGCATACTTAGTCTCATTAAAACCCCTCACACTTCCTCCCATACCAAGACAACAAAAATGTCGATAATGCCTGTGTGTTGCCATATATATAATAATCCTGCTCCTTCTTGATTGTTCCATCCTTCCTTGCCACACATCTTGGTTGTTTCTAGAAATTTGAGCAAACGTCCATTCACCTACCCCATCATGGCTACTGCTAGAAATTTGAGCACACGTCCATTCACCCAACCCATCAGGGTATATATATATAGATTCTTAACCATTATCTATCAAATTTCAACTATCATCCATCAAATTTCTAGAAGGATGCAATTTTTTAAAATTTTGCACTATCAAATTTCTAGAAAGATGTAATTTTTTAAAATTTTGCACCATAAAAAAATTTGACATATTTGATCCATCATATTTGATCCCTCTAAGCCAGCTTGTTAAGATGGATCTATATTGACTTACTCTTAATTACTTCATCTCTATATAAATAGATCTTTATCTCTATACTTATCTCTATATATTGTAAAATTAGGATGGAAATTGAAATATTTTTTTTCGTTTTTTAATTTGTTATATATATCATTTATTATTTTTTTAAATATAATATTAAATGAACAAATATGATAATATTTTAACTGACCATATATCTATGATATTGTAGTGTAACACTTTCACTCAATTATGGAAAATACCTTCCAAAAATGTATTTATCTCAAATATCACGAACTTTTTAGGTTTTAATTTTTTCCTTATTATTGTCAATAATTTGCAGAAATGCCCACACCACTTGAGTGGAATGTTAAAATTATAATTCCAACTGAGCGCGCGGGCCAGCAGTCAACGCTGACCATCCAAACCCCGAAACCACTCAGCAGAAAACCACAAACCGCCTGAAAGGTTATCGCACTGCTTTTGGCTTAAGGAGGTTTCCGTACGATCGTGCTCCAATGCAGACATCTGGACAACCATGACATCATCACCTGACATCCATCGGAAGGTATCGCTCGGTCAACTCACGCCGCCCGATATGCGTCCGATTGAAGTGCATCCTCTCCGCCGTTCGATCTCCAGGAAAGGTCTCCGCCGTTTACACTGTCCAAAGTACATACGGAGGCCTGTCAAAATTAATGAAGCGTGGTCCATCCCATACGTTAAGTTAATACAATGTCATATGTTTGGTAAAATTTTCAATGTTTTTGATACGGCGAGTAAATAGGGAGTATGGGCGAAAAACCATAACGTAAGTTTTTTATTTCTTTTTGGTTTATGTTTTAATAGGAGCGTTGACTCCATTGTAAAGTTTTATATTATTTGCACACGGGGATTGGATTAAAATGTAATGTGTAATGGTGAAAACACACACGGGGAGGAAAGGTGTAATGGTGAAAACACACACGTGTAATGGTGAAAACACACACGGGGAGGAAAGGTATTGCATTCGCAGCAGTGAACAAATGAATATGCAATGAAAACACACAGCAGTGTGTAAGAAAAAAAAAAAGAACAGAGGCAGTAAATGAAGATTATGGTGAAAATGCAGCAGGGTAAAGTTTTTTTTGGTTTGTAATGTAAGAAGTAAAAAATTGCACAGCAGTGCAGGAGAAGGAGAAAAAGTAAATGAAGAAAACCAGTGGATAGTTTTGTTGAAATCCATGAATTGTTTCACACAGGTGAAAAGGTAAATCTGTAACTCCCTGTAAGTTTTGTTTTCACACAGCAGTGAATGTAAATGAAATATTTACACACAGAGGTGTAAAATTTCATAGGAGGCAGAGTAACTTTTGTTAAAATGTTTTGGTGAATCCCTCTGAGTGAAAGAGGATGAATATGTAAGTGTTTTTGTTTAATGAATAGAAATTATTTTATGGTGGTGGAATACTCTGTGCTCTGTAATTTTTTTTAAAAGACTTCTCTGAGTAAAAGATCCTGGAGCAAAGGAAATAGAGCATAGCCTTTGTGTTTTATATTTTGTGGTTTTGGTATTTACCCATTGCAAAAGAGAAAAAATTCCCAACAGTGGTATCAGAGCAGGCTTAGGCTCTTTGAAGGTGACAAAGAAGCTGAAGGGAGGAGTCTTTCAGTTGCAGAAGTCAGTTGTTTTTAAATACACAGTCAAGGATTTAGAAGCATAGCTGAAGATGCAAGGAATGGCCAGCAAAAGCACTGGTATGGGTTTCTTTAACCCTCAATTCCCACAGTTCAATGGGACAAACTATGACTATTGGGCAATAACCATGAGAGCCCTGTTTGCCTCTCAAGATTTATGGGAAATAGTTGAAGATGGCTTTGATGAACCAGCAGATGAAACTGAGTTTAATAGGTTAACTCAGGTAGAGAAAGATCTGCTGAAGAGCAATAGGAAAAAGGATTCAAAAGCCCATGTGTTGTTGTATCAAGCAGTGGACCAAAGTGTGTTTCCAAGGATGGCAGGAGCTAAGACATCCAAAGAAGCATGGCAAACCCTCAAGACAGCCTATCAAGGCATGGAGAAAGTGAGGACAGCAAAACTACAGTTGCTGAGGAGAGATTTTGAGAATCTCAACATGAAGGAGTCAAACAACATTGACTCATTCTTCACACATGTAATTGGTCTGGTTACACAGATGAGGACTCATGCAGAAACCATTGAAGATAGGAGGATTGTGGAGAAAATATTGAGGGTCTTACCCTCAAAGTTTGATGCTATTGTCACCACCATTGAAGAGACAAAGGATCTCTCAAGATTTTCAGTTGATGAGCTACATGCATCACTGATAACACATGAGCAGAGATTGAGTAGGAATCAGAACTCATCTCTAGAGCAAGCCTTCAAGACCCAGATGTCCTTTGGAAGAGGAAGAGGTCAAGGCAGAGGAAACAAGAGAGGAAGAGGCAGAAGCCAGAACAAAGGAGGAAGGAATAGTCCAGCAAATGCTCAAAGAAGAGGCAGCAATCCAAATCAGAACCAAGGCCAAGGCAGCAGCCAGCAAAGAGATCAACATCATGCTCAAGGACAAAGGTATGAAAAATCCAATGTCTAATGTTATTATTGTAATAAATATGGGCATTATGCCAGTGATTGTAGGAAGAAGCAGCATGATATGAGTAATAGACAAAATGCGAATGTTACTAGAGAGAACATCAGCCAAACTAATGTATTGTTAGCTTGTAACATGGCTGAAACAAATAGTGAAGACATATGGTTTTTAGACTCAGGTTGCAGCAACCATATGA